>JAODAL010004832.1:0-151103 GCA_025379985.1 Phyllomedusa bahiana | reverse complement strand
CGAAAAAACACTAGAATGGATGGCCTCTAAAAAAACATTTTGCAAATTTTTCTTGAAAATGTAAAAAAAATGACTACAAAATTTCAAACCCCCCCAATCCCCGTAAAAAAAAAAAAAAAACCTTTTTAAAAATATTATGCCAACCTACAGTGACATAGGGGTGAGCTATTTATAAATTTTTTTGTTTTGGAATAACTTCTTGCAGCAAAATTTTTTAAATTTTTTAAAAATGGCAAATTTTTCCCAAATTTTCAAAACATTTGATATTTTCCAAAAAAAACGGATTGTATGTACCAAAAATCTCTTATATTAAAGCAAAATGAGGACATTTATCAAAGTGCCTAACTGTAAGGCATTTTAAACACGTCTTAAAAGCCCGTCTTTCGGGACAAATTTTCCCCTAAATTTTAACGGCGTGTTACGGGATGGGGCGGGGGGGGTGCCCCCGGCCTCATAGCAGCCATTACCCAATGGCGGTACCCCGGGGATAATGTGCATGCATTTACCCCCGCAGGCGAATACGAGAGGGAATCCATAGTTCTCGACCGGGGGAATAGGCTGAAATCCGTGCCAGAAATAAGCCGTTTGAACGGGACCCTAAGACATTTTTTTAATTGACCAGAAGTCTTAAAATGACCACATTAGTGTTGAAAAATCTGGTGCAGGTTATAACTGTTATTTAAATTTTTGTCCCACTATTAAGTTGACTTACTTTTACGCCACAAACTGCGACAAAATGTTTGTTGCATTTTAAGCTACGCCCCTTTTCTGTGAAACCCCATCCCTTTTTTCCGGGGCCCCTTCCCCCTTTGCGGATAGGCACAGAATGCCTGAAAGTTCTAAAACACATATAAAGGGGGGAAAAAACTTGTAAGACTTTATTTTTGGGCGCAAATTTTTTCAAAATTTCTGCGAAAATTGTTTCAAAAATTCTGGCGCAACTGCCTTGATAAATTTTCCCCCATTGTGTCATGAAAAAAACATTTCTATACCCCCATATATTTAAAAGTAAAAAAATTATTCTCAAAAAGTGAAAAGCTGTTTTAAAAAATGAAAAAAGGGCCCAAAACGGCGGGGCGGAAAAGGGTTAATTTAAAGGGGTGTTCCCATTTGAGTTTAATTACATTTTAAAAAACTATGCAATACAGTGTGAAAAGTTTTTGTGGATACCTACTTCCATTCTTTGCTATGGGAGCCCCAAAGTCACCAAAATACGCGTCAGCTGACCCCAACTTCCTAGAATACAATGGGAGTTTCCAAGGGGCCTAGACAAAGGGTGACACGCCTGAAAGCGTAAGGGCATTGTTTTTTTCTCAATGTCCTTTTCTGCCCATGTTCGTTTTTACAAGAATTTTAAAGGGGCCTTGCCCCCATGCACGGGTTTCAGCGGCTTTACAGATTTTTTGGGAAAAGAACATAAAACATGAAAAAGAATGGGCAAATCGATTTAACAAAGTGGATTTCATTAAAATTTCAAAAAAACTTCAATTCTGCACCAAAAACCCAAAGTTTAGGGTGATTCGGGGGAAACAAGGTGTTTTTAATTGCTAAAAGGGTCGCAAGAAATGGTGACATGGGGCAGAGAACCTGGGAAAAAGAAAGGGGGACCCTAAATGACATGGGGGACATTCAAGCCAATCAAGACCGGGGGTTCTGTGACGTCACAGCACTATAAGTATGGATGCCATGCTCGCTCCTCACACTGCAGCTCCTTACACTAGAGCAGCAGCAGAGATCTCACACAAAGGAAAAATTGTTTTTAACACTTTTTGGGGGGGGGGGGGGTTCACGCTTTTAAAAGGGGCGCTCCTCCCTTTATCATTTTGATTCAGTTTGTGGGGTATTTTTAATTCAATTCCCGGGGGAGGGTCTAAATTCTGCCCCATATACATTTTAAATTTCCCCCTTTTTTTTGGGGTTTTCCCAATTTTTTTTTGGGGAAAGCCCGGGGGGCCCATTTTTTTCCCAAAGGGGTAAAGAACGTGTTTGTCTTTATATTCATAAAATACCGGTGGTTTTTTAAACGCCACATCGAAAATTTTTCCTGGTCCTTTGGGGGAGCGAAATTTTTTCCCAATGGTTAATTAACCCTGTTTGTGCTTTTTTTTGAGTAAAATACAAAGGTTTTTTAAACGCCACAACAAGTAAATTTTTTTCCGGGGTCATTTGGGGAGCGCAATTTATATCCAAGGGTTAATTAAGGTTTTTGTCTTTTATTTGGGAAAAAAAATACCGTGTTTTTAAGCCACATACAAGTAAATTTTCCGGTCTTTGGGGCGCAATTTTATATCCAAGGTTAAATTAAGCTGTTTGTGTTTTTATATTCAGTAAAATACACAGGGGTTTTTCTATCACATTGAGTAAATTTTTCCTGGTGATTTTCTGGAGGAATTTATATCCAAGGGTTAACCAAAGTTTTAGGGGGGTTAAGGGGGTCAAATACGGGTGTTTTTATCTTAAAAAGATATTTCATTAAAGGGGGGGGGGGGGTTTTTCTTTTTAGAAAAAAAGTTGTAACAGAGAGGGGCAGGCTTTCAATGCGATGGCAGGGGGGCACAAACATTCCCTGGAGCAGGCACAGGTCGCAGCAATAAGGGGACGTCGCAGCAGGGGGGACTCGGTGAGGCCAGAACTCCCGGGAGTCATTTAGGGGTGTGTGTTGATCAGAACCCCAAGGGGTTTTGTTTGGGTTTGCTGGGTCTTAAACCTCATCCCAATGACTCTGATCCCCCAGCCAAGATCATTGTTCTTTCAGACAAAAACCCCTTATTGGCAGGGCCCCGGGAAACAGGAAAACCCCTCAAGTTTAAACCCGCTCTGCCCCTTTCGGGCCCCTCAGCCAAAACTATTTGTTTGGTCAGTGCAACTTTACAGCGGGGAACAATTTGGGGGGGACAGTCACCCGCTATTGGCAACAAAGAGGTGGGCGACAACCCCCTGCTTCTTGCAGTATTGATGTGGAGAGGGGGCAGGGGAGGTTTTTTGGCGAGCGGTCACCTTGAACCCAAAGACCGTTAGGGGATAGCGTGAAAAATAAAAAACCATAAGTTAAACGTGTGGTTTGAACCCATTTCTGCGTTATACCAGTTTTTTAAAAAGAAGGTTTTGGAACTTGAACTGAAGGAGACCATAACTACAGGCTTTTATAGGTGTTATTTTGCTTAGTCCCATTGTTGTGGAAATTTAGTACAAAAAATGGAATGGGACAGAACAAAAAAAAAAGCAAAAAGTGCAAAACTGGTTTGGATGAACTTCTTATAAAAAAAAATGAATCGTATGTCACATTTCAGAAAAAAAAAACACAAGTCCTTCTGGGGGCCCTCCCTGTTTCCCCGGGGGAAAAAATTAATCCCCACAGATTTCAATTGGTTTAGGCACAGTTTATAAAACGTCATTTGTTCATGAATAATAAAACAAATAAAGGAAAAGTTTGCTAAAATTTAATTTGGGTTTCCAAATTTTGAAAACTGTGGAAATTCTTTAGTCATTTGTATGGGAAAAGGCTTCTCACCAACCCCCCCTCCAAGACTATAAATAAATAATAATAATTTTTTTAGGCCTATAGAGGGGAAAACGTTTCCTCACCCCTCTGTCATATCCGTTACCGTACCTCTTTTCTGTCCCCTTACCACCAAAACCTTGCGCCTTTCCCCGACCTTTTTGCCTGTCCCACTCGAGTTTGCCTTAGATTTTACCCCGCTACACCTTGGGGTGCCACTGCAAGCAAGTCACGTCAGGGGTAGTGACCGGTAGCTCCCCCCACGCAGTTCCACCCGCTTTCGGCGGGCTCTGGTGAAAACCGGGCCCACTTAGAGTCTTTCCCCGGTGGGTTTGGGTATTGCCATCGCTTTCGGTGGAGTGGATACCCTACACTGTTGGCAAAAATGAAGAGTGGATGAGTTTTTCATCCGTATCCTGGGGATGAAAATAAAGTGTCGCATGAAAAGGGCCTGAGAAACGGCAGGTTTTCACCATGAGGGTGCCCTGGCGACATTAAAATTAACACAGGGGATCATCAATAAATCTTAATTTCCTTTCTCTTTAAAGAGTCTTTCCCCAAAATATGGAGGCTGGGGAAATTTCCCAAAGTTTGGGGAAAAGTCACTACCTTTTTGGGGGAGGCCCGGGCTGCCCCCTGCAGCTTAAAGGGGTTTTGGGGTTCGCTACAATGGAATTTTTTTTTTTTTTTTTTTTTTTAAAGTCTTGCGGGGGGGGGTGTAAAATTAAAAAACCCAGTTTAAAAAGTATGCCCATGCAGGGGGGAGGGTCGCCCTCCTCCTACGCAAGGGGGACCCCAAAAGTTTTTTCCCAAATCGTCTGCCCCACAATGATTCAAATTTTTTCATTTTTTCCGGAGAAAGCCAAAATTTCGATTTCATCTTGAAAGGGAACCCCGGAGCTTTTCCCTCCCGTGTGTGATTTCCCGTTCGCCCAGGGGAATATTCCGCCCCATTTGGGATCTCAAAAAATCTTTTAAGGGCCCCTTTCTCTGTTCATCAATTTCCCCTTTTTCAAAAAATTTATTCCTGTTCAAAATTTTCCCCTTTTTTTAAAAAATTTTTCCCCGGGAAAAATATTTTTACCCCCTGTTCATCAATTTCCCCCTGTTACCCATTTCCCTGTTGCCCGTTTTCCCCCGACCTTTTCTGTTTACGTTCCCTACCCCCCCGGAAATTCCGCCCCTTTGCCCTGACCTTTTGGCCCTAAAACCTTTTTACTACGATTTTGTTTTTAGTTTGGGTCCCCTTCCGCTGCGCCCCCGGCTCCCATTGGGCAAGCTAGTCGCGCCAGGGGGTACGATGGTTAAAACTCCCGCCACAAAAGTCCACCCTGCCTTGCGGGGGGCTTTTTGGTGAAAACCGGGGCCCAAAAATTAAAACCCCGAAAACCTGGCGGGGGCGTACCACGTTTTGCGGGGGCCAGAGGACCCCACTACCCGGTGTTTACAATGGCAAAGTGAATCCCAAGTTTCCTGGTCGTTTTTTGGAATGGTGAAAGGGTCCAACTTAAAAATTTTTGGGACTGCAGAAACCCCCAAAACTTGGACGGGAGCACGTCGTTTCTGCCCTTGGGGAAAGGCTAAACGTATACTGCTGTCTTTTGGAAATTTTCGTCCTGTAAAACGACGGCGGCACCAGGGTTTTGGAAGCGGGAGTATCGGGGGCCCCGGTAGATGATTTTTATAGCAGGGATTTTTTTCGGCAAGAGGTGGTGAAGACTTGACTGCCTGAAAGGGGAGCCGTCCCACGGGTGCTGCTGTTGGGACAGGTTGGCCCCCCACACCCTGAAATCGTTTTGGTGACATGATGTTGAAGAAAGGGCCGTGGTCCCCAACTTTTGGGTTTTAAACTGGGAAAGGGTTTTAAAACTTTTGCCCAAGATTTCTACATATATTTTTGTTCACCTCCCTGGTGCCCCTCTCAAAAAATGGAAAACACCCCCGAGTGGGTAAATTTTTCTCCCAAAGCGCTGAAATGACTAAATGTTACCCCCGCTCCCCCCTGGGGCCCCTTTTTGCTGCAAATTTTTCTGGAGGGTTCTAAGTGGGGGTTTAATGGGGCTTTTTGGGCCCCAAAAACCTCGCCTGCTCCCAAACCCTGCTGCCCCCGGGGCCACACTACCGACTTAAGGGCTGCGCACCCCCCTGCCCAAGCAAGCTGCCCTCTCTTCCCCAAAAAAATTTTATGAACCCCCTTGTAACACTTTTGGGTTTGGGGTCGCTTTTGCATCACAGGTTTTAAAAAAACCCCCAGTATGCTGATGACACCCAACTTACACCTCGGGCCCAGAATTAACTCTCTATGCCCAAAGTTTTCCCAGATTTTTCTGTTGCCCAAAATTTCCCCCTTTCTTCCCCTTTGCCCTCCTTAAAAACCCCTTAATGTAAGAAAAGGGAAAATGCTTCCAGGTGGGGGACAATGGGTAGGGGAGGTGTAGGGGCCGGGGCCATTTCCCACCCCGGGGGAAAAAAGGGGGGAAAAGGAGGCATGGAGTGGGCTAAATTTTTTAAAATTTGGGGGGCACTTTATGCCTTGTTTAACTGGGGAAACCAAAAATTTAACTTTCACACCCTTCCCTTCTTAACCCGGCTTTCAAAGTAAATTCGGCTATATCGATTAGTTTTTGCCTGTCCCCCGCCTTTCCCTCCTCAACAGTGTGCTGTCCCAAAGCCGACCGCTCCCAAAAATCCCCCCCCCCCCCCAATTGCAAACTCCCATCATATTTTTTCCCCCGTTTCTGCAAGAAGCGGGCGGATTTTCCCCCAACCTCTTTGTGCCCACGTCCTCAAATATTTTGTCCTCACTTTTATAGTGGCGCAGAGGCCACAGAAAAATAGTATTCCCGGCTTTGGGAAGCGAACGGGGAAAAGAGGTGGGTTACGAAGGGTTGAAAAATCCCCTCACCTGTTTCCCGGGGGCCACCCCAATGGGGGTTTGTGTGGGGAAAAACCCCAACCGATCTTTGGTGGGGGGGTTGTTGTAAATTTTTTGGGAAAAGTGTAAGGGACCTAGTGGGGTTGGTCAACACATGGGGGGTTTAGATGACACCGGATGCTGTGGCCTCGAAAGGGGGACTCCTGCTGTGACGCCCCCTTTACTGTGCTGTGTTTCTGGGTTGGCCCCGGGTTAACCTTTATACTGTGTTCTTTTGACGCTATGGTGGATCTTAGCCCTCAGCTTTTTTTTTTCCAGGGGCCTCATGATTTTTCGAAGAAATTCCCGAATCATTTTTTTTGATCAGTTTTTGCCCCCGAAAGGTGCCCAGGGAATTTTTGGGTTTGAAGCGATTCTAAGAGGGGCCCGGAAAAGTTCTGGGGCATACAAAAAACACAACATTGAAAATGAAGCCCAAAAACAAGCTCCCTCTGAAATTTTTAAGCATGGCACAAGTTCTAAAAAACCTTTTACAGGCTCTGTGCACCCTGGTTTAGCTTTTTTTTAACGCGTTTTCATCGCAAATTTTATTGGGGTTTAAAAACAAATTTTTTTTGGGAAAAATTTTGGCGAATTTGGGGAAAACAAAATTTTTTGAAAAAATTCCCGCCCATCTTAATGTAAAATGCGAGGGGGGAAGGCTTTTCTATGAAAAAAAGCGGAGAAAAAAAAGCCGACCCCCGGCACCCGGTGCTTTGGGGCCGCAAAACAGGAAAAAATCCCGGGTCGGAAATTTGCCCGGGTTTTTTCCCACTGTGCCTGTTAAGGCCCCCCCAAATTTAAATATGGTTTTTTTAATTGAATTTGAAAAATTTTTCTTTTTTTTACTATTATTTTTTTAAATTAAAAGAAACGGGTTAAAAAGAGAAAAGCATGCATTTTCCTTAAAATATTTTTAAAAAATGACGGGAAAAAGGGAAAATAGAATGGGGGTTTTCCTAGATTGCTAGTTTTATTTAGCAATCAGGGAAAATTTTAAAAAGGGATCAGTTTAACTACCTTTTTGGATTTAAAAATGGCTTTCTGCATTAAAATGTCTTTAAAGGGGGTTGCCCCTCCCATGCGTTTTCACAGGGGCCCAAAACCCAGTTTCAGGGTCCCACCCCTGGTTGGCTGTGGGCGGGTTTAAAACAGCGGGGATGGTATATCATGTTTCCTGTTAGAGGAACATTCCCAAAAGGAGGGGGTTTTTAAACGAAAAGGGAAACAAAAGCAAAGGACTCTAAAAGGTTTTGAAGTTTAAAAAGAATTAAACAAGCTTCCTTTTTTGAAGGTAAGACCCAGCAAGGGTAACACCCCAAGCCACTGTTCCCGTAATTAAACCCGAGGGGTTGGGGTTTGATAACCTAGGGAAGAAAAAAGGGTACAAAAGCAGGGGGATAAAAATCCTAACTCTAAAAAGAAACCCAAAGAGAAAAAGAAATTTGTTAATAATCTTTTTTCCCCCTTACCTTTACGGGGTTTAAACCCCTAAGCCAAACGCCTGAAAAGTACGTAATAACCAGCAAATTTTTTTTTTGTTTTTGCTTCCCTTTTGTTTCAAAAAGTCATATCTTTTTCATTTTTTTTAAAGACCAGGGTTTCATGAGGCCTCGTTTTAATTTTTACAAAATTTTAATTTTTTTGGGGAATAGTTTTTTAAATTCCAGAATTTTTTTTCTTGTTTTTTCAAATTGTTTTTTTTTTTTTAATTTTTTTTAACCATTCACATTGCACACTTAAAAAGGGGGTTTTCTCGCTACAAGATTTGGGTTTTTAATTTTAAAAAATCTTTAAAAAAAAAGCAGCTTTGGGAAAAATATTTTTCATTAAAAAATGTCCTATGATTTTGAGTTTTTCCTTTTTAAATAGTATTTAACCCGTCCTGAAATCCCCCCTTTTGCCAAAGACCCGTTGATCTTTTTTTCATGGTATCAGTGCTGATGAAAATCTGTTTCTAAAAAAAGGGGCCCGAGCACAGAGCCCCCCCCTGCACCCGTATGCTTCTGTAGGGAAGGGAGAGGGAGGGCTCTGGCTTCTGTGTCTGTGTAGCTGGATTAACCCTGTGTGTGCCTGCTTCCTCCTGCTCTCTACACAGATTGAGGAGAGCAAAGGTGAGGCTGATCTGTAGTCAGTAGATGTGACAGCAATGAAGTGTGTTCCTATAATCATGATGTGTCTGTGGAGCTTTGACTATACTAATAGAACAGATCAGGGGGGCATGTGAACACTTCATGCTCTGCTGTATTAGTGACACATCCTGAGTATAGTAACAAACTTCACAGCTGCCCTGTGTCTGTTCTGATAGGGTTTGTTTGTTGTTGCTGGAGATGTGGAGATTTGTATGCTAAGCAGGGGGTATAGGAACACTTACATCCCCCCTGCTCTGCTATTAGCATACACAGCTTCACAGACCTCTCCACACTCATAGATCAGCCCTCTCCTGTCTCCGTGGAGCTGACAGTGCAGCTGATTCAGCAGCCTGCAACAGACCTAGGCAGGCACACACAGGGTTAACTCTGGCAGCAAACCCTCTCGCCCTCCCCCTACTGTATAGACGTTATGGAGGAGAGCTGTCTGTGTGCTGAGGGGAGGGGGGAAAAGGGAGGAGAAGAGGCAGTCAAGAAGCACGCCCCTGAATTCAAAAATCCTATCCTGCCAGACACATTGAAGTAGGCTGAAAGCTTGTAATGAGACAACTCCTTTAATAACTTGTTAGATTAATTCTACAGGTTATTACGGTCATGAGGATACCTAATATGTGTAGGTTTGTTTTTTTGTGTGTGTGTGTAATGTATGCACAATTATTTTTTAGTAAATATTTATTTATTTTTTATTTATTTATTTCATTTATTTTTTTCTACATTTTTTTATGTTTTTTTTTACTTTTTTTTAAAAATCCCATGAAGGGATAAATGTTACATATTTTTTACACTTAGTAATGTATTAGCATATTCATATATGCAAATACATTTTAATCTGTGCCATTTTGACACAAGCAGCGATCAGGGCAGCACACAGTCTAACCTGATCTTCGTACACAGACATCCCTGGAGCTACTCTTGGTCCCCAGGGCTGACTGTGCCGTCGTTCTCCGGGCTCTGTCGGGTCACCGGGAGTCCTGATCACCTGACAGAGGAGGGGGAAGCCCTTTAATAATGCTGCAGTCACAAACAACAGCAACCAAAGGGTTAAGCATCAGGGAGCGGAGGTTTCCCCCTCTCCCCAGCACTTGCAGAGGCTGCACTGGGAACAGGGCTGTGCAGTATACCTCTGTTCTCAACACTGCTGCAGCGCTGGGTCAAAAGTCGGCGGGCTGGCGTTAAGGGGTTAAAGCTAATCAATGAAACGAGAATCCCCCTTTAGATGGGAAGATGTCTTTACCTAAAGCTGCAAGAAAAGCACAATTTTGTTTCTCCAGGTTGCTAGCTATTATTTACTTGACTTTGGTCCAGCAGACAGACTACCAAAAGACAACTTGATAAAAAAAATACAACGTTGACATTTTTGGAGGATAATTCTTCATGTTACAAATGACCTATGAACAATACTATAGAACAGCACTCCCATGGGTATTTCATCTGTTAATTTTTTTCTGGTTACACAGGTTTGTAATACTATCAGTGAAAAATACTAAAGCAATCCATACTCGTGACCTACTTTGGAGTCTTGACAAAATAGTGCTTACTTTTGTGTGCTATAGTGAACGCATAGTAACACTGTGTTATAATGATGAGTTGTAGCTCTAGTATAAGAGGCGTGGTTGCTGTAACTGAGCACCCTCCTCTCCAACAACTGTGACTAATTATTGTCACTTGGCAACGGCAAAGAGTCACAGCAACTGAATGGTAGACAGGAAAGTGCAGATCTGTGTGTAAACTGCGTCCTTTGTGTGCGATAACACTGAGATATTTGTAGTCACTTAGCAATGTGATCACCAATCTGAGAACATATTAGATTCTTTTATGTTTGTTTTCTCCACTTTTCTCTTTTATTTTTGAATTCAACTCTTTTGAAAATGAGCTCCCCTTCGGGGGGACACCTGCTTCCACATGGCAAAAACGTGCTTGTGTTTCGAAATGGGGACCCTTTTCACAATGGGCGTCGCATGGTTGTAAATGACAAGCAATTTCAAACATTTGACGCTTTCTTAAATGAGGTGACTACGTGCATCCAAGCCTCGACTGCTGTACGTAACATCTACACTCCACGCAATGGCCATCGGGTGACGCAGCTCAGCGACCTACTTAACAGGGGTCAGTATGTAGCTGCAGGGACGGAAAAGTTTAGAAAACTTGAGTGAGTATGAATTTTTACATTATATGATGTGTATATTATGCTAGTGTGTAAATGGGTATATTTATATTAGTATTATATGGTATATGGTATAATTATTATTATGTGGTATACTGTATTAGTAATGTATGTTTTAGTGCGGGATTTGTTTTGTAATAATTTATTAGGATTAGTTAATTTATAATAACGATATTGATGCTGGATGCTATTTTTAAAGCTTTTACACTTTTTGCCACATTTCCTTTTTGGATTTTTTTCAAGGCAAAAAGAATCATAGACTGCAAATTTACTGAATTACAAAGGTTTTCAACAATAAACTGCTCAGTAAAGTGGCAGTGAATTGTATTTCAGTAGCTACACTTGACACCCCAGTCAGTGTGCACTGTGTTGGACCATGTCTTCACAGCACCGGTTTTTAAGATTTTTAAGTGGATTCAGTATTTAGAATCTGCAAAAATCTGACTGTGACCAATGCCCATAGACCACAATAGAAAATCCACGCTGTTATTCTATATAGCATGGATTTTTTATTGTTGGATTTCTAAACCGCTGAAATATAGAACATGTTCTATCATATGGAGGATTCTGGCATACTTCTATGTACTGGGCCGGCCGAAATCCGACAACCGCAAGTTTGCGCCAAAAACCACGGTACAGCGATGTTAAAATACCATCGAATTTACAACGACATTTTAACAGTGCTGTGTAGACATAGCTTTGAAAGATACAACAAATTCCACCGTTTTCACATTATATTGCTTGGCATTACAACAGTAATAAAATATGCGCCCCACTGTGTTTCTATTCATATTTAATTTGAGCCAACAGCAGGAAATAGGTTTATGTCAGATTCATTCAATGATACATTTCTTTGGGAGTAAGTACAAAATATGTGGAAAAATATAGGTATTCCCCTGAGCTTTGACTGCTTTTAGGAGCTTAATATGAAACATACACCAAGATTTCTTTGTAGGACAACTATATTTAGTTTGGTTTTTGATGTCACTAGGGCACACATTATAATGCAAAACCTAAGTGAAAGCTACTCTCAGCTTTTGAAGTGGCTTCTCTTTTATTTTATCCACTTCTGAATGTTTTTTTTTTTTTTTTTAAATATCCAATAATTTTCAGTTTCATAGTAAGGTATGTCTGTTGAAACCCACTCTAAACTCTCCGTTGCCTCTAAATAAACATTAAGCACTTTACAATAGCATTGGATCACCTGGGTTTTTCCTTCACACCCATATACACTGATCAGCCTTAAATTAAACCACTAGCAAGTGAAGTGAATAAAATAGGCAAGTGTAAGTGATATGGTAGCAGAAATTGCTAAAACAGTTCGTTCTGATCTTAAACAGGTCATCGCAGCTTGCTCCGTACAGGGTTGCATAGCTGCAGACTGGTCATAGTGCCAGTGCTGACCTTGTCCACCCCCAATTGAGTATAAAATAGACATATAAAAGAAGGTAGCCTGGTCTGATGAAAGACATTTTGTTTTACATTATGTGTATAATAGGAGCATGTGTGTTGGTTATTTGGAGAAGAGGTGATACAAGAATGCACTATGGGAGGAAGGCAAAACAATGAAGGCAGGCTGAGGCTCTGGGAGATGTTCTGCTGGCAAATTTTGGGTCCTGGCATTGACATGGATGTTACTGTACTGCAGCTCATCCTGTCTGTGTGAGTGTACTCGCTTACCTATTCGCCCTACCGTGCATCCACGCAGCTCCCTGGTCCACCCTCCTCCTCTATCAGCAGGCTTTTCTTTAGGGCATGTACATGTCTCCTTGTGTCCGAGGGGCAAGCACACAACCAGCTTTCCTAGTCCTATCACCTGTTATTTGACCCTTTTAAAGGGCACCTCCCCTTCCATGCTTTGCCAGATTGTTGTCGCATCTTGGTATTGCTAGTGAGCATTTTCTGTATACCATTTCCAGTATTGACCTTTGGCTAGTCTTTTTCCCATTTACAACTGAACTCCGCGTGCCCTGACCTTCTGCCTGTGATCAGGTTACAACTGTACGTGGCCTGCCCTGACCCTGATTAAATATCAGTCTTACCCAGCCAGCCATCATCGTAATTGACACTATCAGGGGTTGCGACCTTGGAGTTCTCTGCAGTTCTATGAGTCCAAGCAGACGTTGAGGGTGAAGACCAGGGGGTTGTTTAGACTCCGCATCTCAGCGTGGCCTTATGCCAAACTCCTGGCTCGGTGGATCCACAACCCATCTATGACAGTTATGTTGACATGTACCACCTACCTAAACACTGTTGCAAACCAAAAACAACCCTACATTTTAACTGGATTCCATTATGGTGGGCACTTCTTTCAGTTGGATAATGTGCCCTGCCGCACTGCAAATATATCTCAGGAATGGTTCTAGGAACATGACAAAGAGTTCAAGATATATATTTGGTTTCTAAATTACCTAGATTTTAATGAAGTTGAGCATCTGTGGGATGCATGTATTCAGAGGGGAAAAATGCAATCACTGGAGACCATACCTTACAGCTTACAAAACTTAAAGGGGTTTTCTTACTATGGTGTTTCACAAAGCCTGCTCTTCACAGGCAGCTTCAGACTCACACTTCCTGGCCAGGCTGTGGGTAACTACTACAGCAGTGATTTTAATGCTATGCTATTCCTAGCTAAGCCTATTACAGTGACATGAGAGTAGGAGGTTTGTAAACTGTGGTGCACAAGGCTACATAGCTCTAAAGGATTGAAGAGGGCTGCTGGAGCATTGAGAGCAGAGAGAGATGGTCAGTAACCTAAGGAAGCTTATGTAAACAAATAGGAGATAAAATATCCTATATCTCCTAAACAGAGCAAAATCTGAACAGGAATGTACTTGGTAATAGTATTTATTTACCTTGCCTACATGTTTAAAGCTAATCATTGTGGTGAGAAAACCTCTTTAATGATTTACTGCTAATGGCTTGCTGCCGCATACTAATAGAAGCTTTCAGAGTTTTTTTTGGAGTCCATACCTCTAAGGGTAACAAACAAACCTACATAATATCAGGCACATTTGGTTTTAATGTTAATCAGTGTATATTCTTATGTACTGTTGTATTATTTCATTACTAAGGATGATGACTTTTGACCAAAATAACCTGCATATCTAACCCATTTCATGTATTATCATAGTTACCTTCACACGGAGATTAAGCCACCTGTCACCACACAAGTCAGAGACATCCAACAGGTAAAATCAGAATAGTATCTTGTTTCCCAATTTTGATGTATATTCTCACTTCAGTTTACAAAGTATCATTTTGTTTAGGAAAATAGATGGCTTTTATGTTTTCTATGTGCAGACAATGCATATATGAATTATGTAGTGCTCTATTGATGGAATTTAGGTATTTTCTTCCTATCTGTTTCTAATTTGACTTCCCGAATTACAATTCCAGATCATATACAAAGAGAAACTTATACACCACTCAGCCATAATGGTAAAAGCACTGTCAAGGCATGGGATAAAGATTAGGCATCGAGGGAACAGTCAGTTCATGATGACTGTATTTGTGTTGGAACAGGAAAAATTGGCAAACATAAGGATCTGGATAATTTTGACAAGGTCAAAACTGTGATTCCAAGGTAACTAGTTTGGCAGTTGGGAGGTTTTGTGAGGTGTACCTAGTATGCACGTGGTTCGTACCTACCAAAAGTGTTCCATGGAAGGACAACTAGTAAATTAATAAGCAGGGTCATGGGTACCCGAGGATTGTTTCTGTCTACTGCTGGAATAGGCTACAATAGGCATGTGAGAGCTGAACAATGGAGTAGCAGCTTGGTCTTTATCTACATAATTTCTATGGTAAGGCTTGTGTGGGTTGCCGACCATGGACATTGCAGCTTACTGCACATGGGACTGGTCAGAATGTCCATGCTGACCCCTGTCCACCGCAAAATAAGCCCACAATAGACATGTGAGCATTAGAGCTGGAGCAATTGGAGAAAAAGGTAGCCTATGGACTATCCGGGCTTACCTGGGGAATAAATGGCTCTAAGATGTGCTTTGAGAAGAAGACAATCAGACAGAAGCAGTGTTTGGGCAATATACCGCTGGAAAACCTGGAGTCACATAGACACCCTTTTATGGTAATGGTATTCCATAATAGCAGTTGCCTCTTTCCTGTACACTGCAAAAATTGTTCAGATGTAGTTTGAGGAACATGACAAAGAGTTTGTGGTATTGTCTTTGCTTCAAAATTTCCAAGATCTCCCTTGAGCATATGTGGAATGTGTAGAAAAAACAAGTCCTATCCATGGACTCACCAGTTATATGACTTAGAGGATCTGCTTAAGGAGTCCATGCCTCAACAGGTCAGAGCTATTTTAGTCACATAAAGGGAGACCTTAAAATTTTAGGCAAGTAGTTTTAATGTAATGACTGATCAGTATATGGTCTCTAAAAGGGTCATTCTTACCTTTATGGATCCTATCTGTAGCCATAGCTAACTCCAAATCCTAAACTACACATAGCATGTACATCAGAAGAAAACAATTTAGGGTTCATTTTTTTCTTTACTCTTTTTGCATTTCACAGAGTAAAACTAACATGTCCTCTTTAT
Organism: Phyllomedusa bahiana; assembly: GCA_025379985.1. Classification (NCBI taxonomy): domain Eukaryota; kingdom Metazoa; phylum Chordata; class Amphibia; order Anura; family Hylidae; genus Phyllomedusa; species Phyllomedusa bahiana. The sequence continues at coordinate 135,813 of JAODAL010004832.1, read as the reverse complement.
CCTTCAAACCACACATCCAAGCCCTCACCTCTGCCTGCCGCCTCCACCTGAAAAATATTTCACGCATCCGCCCATTCCTCAACTCGACCTACTAAAACGCAGCAAATGCACCTCGTCACGTCCGCCTTGACTACTGGAACAAAATGCCTTTAATCTGTGGATAGATTATGCACAATCGCTCCCTGCGAATCCAACTAAACTATTGCTTGGCAGTTTGATTACCTAGTATCCCGCTGTCTCGTACCCCTGTGCCAATCCTTCATGGCTTACCCAATTGTCCCAACGAATCAGTTCAAAATTACAATAACCGCTACTACATATTCTATTAACTTCCCCTACCATTACACTCTGCCCATAATTTCCATGTGACCTCCCCTACACCAATAACATTCGCTTCCTGACAATGGAAGCTTCCCTATGACTTCCACCTGAATAAATCTCAGTTGCCTTAAGAACACAAAAGACATTTTCTTACCGTGGCTTTATCACACACCTCTGGAATGCTATACCCAAAACATAGCTCTCTTACACTCAAAATTTTCACCAGTTTTGAACATGCAAGAGTTGGGGATTCATTCTTCAGAAATTTCCAAATCCCACATATTAACTTCAAAAACACCACTACACGGACCACAAAACAAGTCTTTAAGACCATTGTCCTCAACATCATTTTTTTTAAAAGGATTGAAAATCTGCTAGGCAGAGTCTTTTATCTCTGATCGGTTAGTTTAATAGTCATTCTTACCTTTATTGTCATCATATCTGTATGCATGCTAATCCCCCTAAATGTACAGCAGCGACATAGAAAAAAAAATTTGGCGTCTATAAATAAATAATAACTAAATGTTGTTTATACTGCACAGTGACTTCTGTAAAAAATAAAAATAAAAAAACACTACCAGCATTTCTCTATTTTCTTTATCCTGCATCCCATTAAATGGATTTAAAGGAGATCAAAAAGTAATTTCCTCCTCAAAATGGTATCAATGAAAACGTCAACTCATCCTGGAAAAAACAAGCCCTTATACAATTACGTACACAGAAAAATAAAAGAGTTATGGCTCCCAGAAAATGGCAATGGAAATACCTGTTTTCTTTTTTAAATGAAAGTGTTTTTATTGTGTAAAACATAAAAAAAATATAAATTGAGTATTGTATTGACCCACTCAGTGACGTTATCGTGTAATTTATACCGCACTACACCCACTGTTAACAATAAAAAATAAAATTTAAAAAACCTGCCAGGATTGCTGTATTTTGTTCATCCCACCTCCCAAAATTGTTGATAAAAAGCGATCAAAACGTCAAATGAACCCCAAAATGGTACCAATAAATAGATCAACTCATCCCACAATCAACAAGCCCTTATTTAGCTCCATATACAGAAAAATAAAAAAAGTTATGGCTATGACATGACGACATAACACAATTTTGAGTAAATGTAGTAAAACATAATAAAACCTATATAAGAATTTATATTGTTGTAATTGTATTGCGCCGCATAGTAAAGTAATCATGTCATTTATACTGCACAGCGATCACTGTCAAAATTAAACCCAAAACACAAATGACGGAATTGCGTTTTTTTTGTTTCATTTTTATGGCCCAATGCAAAAAAAACTGTGAACATCTGTGGGCCCAAAATGCACAATATGAATCCAAAATGGGGGTGACTTTTGGAAGGTTTTTTGGTACTCTGGTACTTTGGGGGCTTTGAAATTGCGACATGGCACCCACCAAAATCTGTGTTCCAAAGGGCAAATAGCAATCCCTCCCTTGTACGCCCTACCATGCGCCCAAACAGCAGTTTACACCCACATATAGGGTATAACCAAACTAGGAAGAAATGTTGGGGTGCTTTCTTTCATTTAAAACTGCATATAATGATTTTTCATTTTCAAACCCTAATGCTAAAAATATCTGTGAAACACCTGTGGGATACCTTAATATGCCCGCAAACGTGATATGATACCTAAAATATACCCTAATGAAAATCCTATTGACCCTAAAATCCAGTAGGTGCTCCTCCTATTCTGAGGCTTATTGTTGAGTCAAATAGTTCTAGTAAATAATGAATTAAAATTGGAAAAAAAGGTAAAATTTTAAATTTCACTTCCAGTTTGCTTTAATTTCCCTTAAAAAATATCTGTGTTGCTATATTTATTAACTATTTTGTGTGCTATAAGTATCTGTCTTACACACAGAAGTTTGAAAATGGCAAATTTTTCAAAAGAGGTCAAAACTGGCTGTGGCGTTAAGGAGTACACTCCTGAGTGAAAATGAAAGAAATTGTGCCAAATTTTCCCCCCATGGTTTCATGTGACTTATAAGTGTTAAAAGGTCTCAGGTGTGAATGAGGAGCAGGTGTGGTAAATTTGGTGTTATTGCTTTCACACTCTTTCTTTCTGGTCACTAGAAGTTCAATATGGCACCTCATGGCAAAGAACTGTCTGAGGATCAGAAAAAAAGAATTGTTTCTCTACATAAAGATAGCTTAGGCTATAAGAAGATTGCCAACACCCTGAAACTGAGCTGCAGCATGGTGGCCAAGACCATACAGTGGTTTAACAAGATTCCAAGGTTCCAATCAAAACAGGCCTCAATATTGTGGGCCAAGGAAGTTGAGTGCACATGTTCAGTGTCATATCCAGAAACTGTCTTTTCAAAACAGAGGTTTGAGAGATTCCAGCATTGCTGCAGAGGTTAAAGAGGTAGAGGGTCAGCCTGTCAGTGCTCAGACCATACGCCACACACTGCATAAAATTGGTCTGCATGGTTGTTGTCCCAGAAGGAAGTCTCTTCTAAAGATGATGCACAAAAAACCCGCAAGCAGTTTTTTGTTGAAGACAAGCAGACTAAGGACATGGATTACTGGAACCAAGTCCTGTGGTCTGATTAGACCAAGATAAACTTTTTTTTATTCAGATGGTGTCAAGCGTCTGTGGCGGCAACAAATCGAGGAGTACAAAGACAAGTGTGGCTTGCCTACAGTCAAGTATGGGGGTGGGAGTGTCTTGGTTTGGGGCTGCATGACTGCTGCCAGCTGTGGGGAGCTACAGTTGAGGGCACACCAAATTCACACTGACTGAAGCTGTACACTGTAGTGTACAGTGACTACTTTACATTTACAACATACCATTTTTTTTCCTTCCAACAATGTCTTCTGGAAGTTATCAGTGTAAGAACTGTGCACCAGGAGCTTTATAAAATGGGTTTCAATTGTTGAGCACCTGCACACATTCAGAAGATCAATGTGCACAATACCAGTCATTGGCTGGGGTAGGTAAAAGTGTCAATGGACTAGACAGTCCCAGTATCTGGAGCAGTTAAAATGTTTTCTCTCTTGGTTACTTAACAAAAATCACAGTGCATACTATAAAATTTGGTGGAAAGAGATTAAAGGCTGTTTTCAGGGTTGGGCTGGGCTCTTATGCATCCAACTTTGTGGTAACCGTTTGGGAAAGGCCCTTTATAGTTCTAGCATAACTGTGCTGAAATCTATAAAGACAAGCTTGATGTACTAGTACTTTGAGTGGCCTGTACAGAGCTGTGACCTTAGCCCCATAAAACACCTTTGGGATAAATTAGAATGCTGATTGCAAGCCAGATCTCCTTATGCAACATCAGTGCCTTCATAAACTGACCTACTGGCAAAATGGGCACAAAATCCCACCAACCCACTCCAAAATATTATGAAAAAATTTCCAAGAGTGGAGGGTGTTATAACTAAAATATTAGCTCCATATTAATGCCCACTCCTGAGATACGGGATGTCCCAACAAGCTCATAGAGATGTGAGGATCAGACGTCCACAAGCTTTTGGGCATGTAATGTATTTAGCATACACCTACAGGTTGTGCATAGTTTAGTTCACTGTTTTGTTTCTTACTCGCAGAACATACTTTTCAGAGCTAGGAAAAAATTCCCAGAATGTTCCACTTTCTCAAATACTTCCTCCATACATGACCCTTCAACCCTTTTTGCTAGCTTTTCTCAGTGTGCATACCAGGATTGGTCTTCCTCTGCTTTGATGAGTCAAAAGTTCAGAAGGGAGAGGTGTGAAATGGGTCAGCAGGAAGGGTGTTTAACTGGTGTCATGGTGTTCAATGGTGAATGCATGAAACATTCAGGAAGGGCATGCTCAAAACATATTAAAATCTAATTAATGTTGGCACAAATTTATTTCCACCCTAATCTTTGTTTCCCCAGACCTCTCGCAAGCTGAAAGTCATGGGCCGCTGGAGAGAGGAATCTCACCTTCCTTGTATAATTCAGTGAGTAAATTCACAAAGTTTAAAGCAGTAAATCTCAATATATTTTTAAGGGAACCTGTTACAATGAACTTGCAGTCAGATCTGTTTGCAGTATGTTATAGTTCACAAGATGCTGAGCAGACTGATATATAGTTTTGTAGATTGACTATACGGGGACATTCACACAGCTGATTATTTACACCATGTACTGGCACACTTAACACGTTTGTTGTGCTGTTGAAATTGCATGCTTAATTTCGACACGAAAACAATGCGCAGTGGCCTGAAGCAGAATTCTGCCTCCTAGTCTTAATCACTTTGCAGTCTATGATAAGTGTATTGCACATCGTTTTGGGCGTATTTCGGAGCAAAATATGCACAAAAATACATGTCAAAATATGCCGTGTGAACATACCCTAACTTCTAATTTAGTGTTTATTTACCAGTAAGTGGTCATATCCAGTGCTTGACAGCTGTCTATGTACACAAGCTCCTTCAGAAAATGCATGTCAAGTATTGAGTGAGAGTGTCCACTGGACCATGAGTACACCGTGAATAGGGATTTTTTCCTTACTGTGGGATGCAGTCAGCATGGCTCCAGATACCTGTGACAACCTACCAGGACCTTATTGAGTCCCAGTCTGTTTGCTGCTGTCCATGCTGCATATGGCGGTCACTCTGGATATTAGGTCATAATAATGGTCATAATAATGTGACTTGACTTTGTATATATATAGCTGATCAATCCAAATGGTGTGCTGTTCCATCAGAAGAAAAAATAATTTCAGCACTGGCACCTCATAGAATTGGAAGCTCTTGTTTTTTTGGTTTAAAGTCTCTACGGTATGTTATGCCTTAGTTATGCCTTATTTCCGAAAACTGTCTAAGGGTAAGATTGTCCTTGTTGCCCGTAGCTGAAAGCTGAGCTCTGTTTAGTTGCTTTGGGCAACAAGGACAGTCTTACACTGAGACAGTTTTCAGAAATGAGGCCCCATGTATATACTGTTCCTGCACTAGTTCCTGCATTAGCTTTCAACATGTAGGGAACAGTAAATAAAGACGTTTTCCAAATATATTGCTTTATTTATTTATCTTTGTTGAGAAGATACAGTGAAGGAAATAATTATTTGATCCCTTGCTGATTTTGTATGTTTGCCCACTGACAAAGACATGAACAGTCTATAATTTTAATGGTAGGTTAATTTTAACATTATAAAAATAATAACAAAATAACAAAATTAAATCCAGAAGATCACAATGTATAAATTATATACATTTATTTGTATTTTGCTGAGAAAATAAGTATTCGATCCCCTACCAACCATTAAGGCCGTGTTCACACGGCTTATTTGGGCCGTAATACGCGCCGTATTTGCGCTGCAGTACGGCTCCAATCCGTCCCAGTAACTACCGTAATCCACAGTTCTCATAGAGAACCGTGGATTCCGTCTCTCCTCCCCGCTCGGCGAATCCGCCGCGGGGGGAGAAAGTGACATGTCAATTATTTACGGCGTGTACGCGCCGTAGATAATGACAGTCTATGGGGCCGGCGAGCTGCCGGCCCTCGCCCCACGGCTGCCGGCGTAATTGCGGGGCGAAATCCATCCCCGCAATTACGCCGGCAATAAGCCGTGTGAACATTGCCTAAGAGTTCTGGCTCCTACAGACCAGTTAGATGCTCCTAAACAACTCGTTACCTGCATTGAAGACAGCAGTCTTAAATAGTCACCTTTATAAAAGACTCCTGTCCACAGACTCAATTAATCAGTCAGACACTAACCTCTACAACATGGGCAAGACCAAAGAGCTTTCTAAGGATATCAGGGACAAGATCATAGACCTACACAAAGCTGAAATGGGTGAGAAGGAGACAACTGTTGGTGCAATAATAAGAAAACGGAAGAGATACAAAATGACTGTCAATCAACATCGATCTGGGGCATCATGCAAAATCTCACCTCATGGGGTATCGTTGATCATAAGGAAGGTGAGAGATCAGCCTAAAACTATACGGGGGGGGACTTGTTAATGATCTCAAGACAGCTGGGACCACAGTCATCAAGAAAACCATTGTTAACACATTATGCCGTAATGGTTTCAAATCCTGCAGTGCCCTCAAGTTCCCCCTGCTCAAGAAGGCACATGTGCAGGCCCATCTGAAGTTTGACAGTGAGCACCTGGATGATTTTGTGAGTGATTGGGAGAAGGTGCTGTAGTCAGATGAGACAAAAATTGAGCTCTTTGGCATTAACTCAACTCGCCATGTTTGGAGGAAGAGAAGTGCTGCTTATGACCCAAAGAACACCATCCCCACTGTCAAGCGTGGAGGTGGAAACATTATGTTTTGGGGGTATTTCTCTGCTATGGGCATAGGACTACTTCACTGCATCAATGCGAGAATGGATGGAGCCATGTACCGTAAAATCCTGAGTGACAACCTCCTTCCCTCCACCAGGACATTAAAAATGGGTCGTGGCTGGGTCGTGGCAAGAAAGGAATGGCTCAAGAAGAAGCACATTAAGGTCGTGGAGTGGCCTAGCCAGTCTCCAGACCTTAATCCCATAGAAAACTTATGAAGGAAGTTGAAGCTCCGAGTTGCCAAGCAACAGTATCAAAATCGTAATGATTTAGAAATGATCTGCAAAGATGAGTGGACCAAAATTCCTCCTGACATGTGCGCAAATCTCATCATCAACTACAAAAAACGTCTGACTGCTGTGCTTGCCAACAAGGGTTTTACCACCAAGTATTAAGTCTTGTTTGCTAGAAGGATGAAATACTTATTTCTCACTGCAAAATGCAAATACATTTATATAATTTATACAATGTCATTTTCTGGATTTTATTTTGGATATTCTATCTCTCAATGTTAAAATTAACCTACCCTTAAAATTATAGACTGTTCATATCTGTGTCAGTGGGCAAACTTACACAATCAGCAGTGTTATCTGATCTAACAAACAAAGGACACTAAGGCTAAGTTCACACGCTTTATTTTGGGACGGATTTTGTTCCCTATTTCGCGTCGTACTGTGCGAAATATGGCTGAAATCTGTCCCAGTCATTACGGTAATGCACAGTTCTCATAGAGAACTATGGATTCCGTCTCCTCTCCCTGCTCACCGTATTTTGCGAGTGGGGAGTAAGTGACATGTCAATTATTCATGGCGGTATTCGCACCGTGGATAATGAATGTCTATGGGGCTGGCGAGCTGCCGGCCCCCCCACCCCACCCCCGCTGCACGGCACACGGCGTAATTGCGGACGAAATCCGTCCCCGCAATTACGCCGTCAATAAGCCATGTGAACATAGCCTAATTATTTTTGTTTACTTTAGCTCTGAAGCTTCTCTGAAGAAGCTCTTGGAGGGAGCTGATATGCTATAATCACACACAGCCTGACCAGGAAGAGACAGGATGCAATAAAATGCAAATTAATTATTTAAATATCATACAATGTGATTTTCTGGACTTTTGTTTCGATTCTGTCTCTCACAGTTGAAGTGTACCTACCATAAAAATTACAAACCTCTCCATTCTTTGTAGTTGGGGAAACTTTCAAAATCACCAGTGTATCAAATACTTATTTTCCGCACTGTATGGAAGTTTATGTTTACTAGGTCCTTGTACATTTTATTAGCTTATGTAGCCTTTAGAGCCAGATATCTATATTTTTAGTTTTTATCTGTGAGTTCTATATGTCTAACAATGGCTTCTTTACCGGAATTTCCTACAGCTAAGCTTTTGCAGTTGCTACATTTTAATCCAAATTCATAAAATAATGGCTATTACATTATCACTCAATATTCAATTTTCATCATAAAAGTACCCATCTGAATGCATCTGAATGGATACTGAAGTGACTGGACAGTTTTCTCTTATCTGTGAATGTGTTAACCTAGTCATTTCTACTTTTGCTAGTATTTTTCGTAATGGAGATCTTATGACCCCACCTCTCCGAATCCTTATTCCACCAAGTATCTTGAAGGAGTGGGAGCTGGTCTTAACTCTGCTTACTGAGAAGGCCAACTTATACAATGGAGCTGTAAGAAAGTGAGTAAAGACTGTAGGCACAGAAAAGGAATGTCTCATCCTATGTGCCTTCTAATGTCAATGTGTGATGCACGCATACTCTGTTTCTTTAGGTTGTGCACTTTAGATGGAGTTTCTATCTCATGTGGAGCTGAGCTGGTGTCGGGAGAATACTATGTTGCTATTGGATCAGAGAAATATAAATGTCTTCCATATGAAGAACTTCTCAGTCCATCTGGAGGAAACAAGTACAGACACTAAATTATTGTATCTTATTGTTTTATGTCTTTCTTTTGTCTGTTTAGTGTTATTAAGAATATCTACTTTTTATTCATATCAATTCATGTTATATTTTAGGAATCGCACAGGTGTTAAGCGCAGGATTCCTAAAGTTGCGGTAAGAAGGAGATACTTTGTCAGCTAACTAATGTTATATAAATGTTATTCCTGTTACATAAATCTACAGGATTAACAACCCAAATTAGTCTTTGAATAAACTGTCCTATTTTGAAGTTATTTCTAATAGTTACAGTGCAATAAATGTTTTTTCTTACATACACCCTATATATTTAAGCTATTTAAATCTATTTCTCTCTTATTTCTAAGGAGGGTAAGGTCTACAGCATATCACAAGATGGCATTAGTGAATCTGCTCTTAGTAGCTTGCCAACTCAGGTACAACCTTTAGGAAACAGTGTGCATGGTTAAAGATTTTTTGAAAATGTATAAATTCATACTGTTTCTTTATCTTCATTCCCCCAGGGAGACAGCCGTAGGATTTATTCTACAGGTGCAGCCCCAAATTCTTTCAGTGTAAAACACACAGATGGGGAGAATTCCGTTTTCTATGCAAAACCAGTCAGGGTGCGTCCAACTCGAAGACAAAAGACTGATGAGGAAACAAATAAAGGTAATTTCATTTTGAACAAATTTTTTTTTTTTAAGGAATTGGTATAATTTGATTCCACTCGCATTAACAGTAGTTCTTTTTAATAGAAGAAGGTGGGGTATTTAAAGTCAAAGAAACACGACATGAACTAGATGGAGCTCAAGAAGTAAAGGAGGATGCACATACAAGAGTAGAGGTTCCTGTAGATCAGGTACATACTGTAATTATTACTATAAAGATATTTATGGTGTGTTCTCACAGGATTATTTTTCTCAGTCAATGGTACCCCGACAGATACCATGGCAAGCCAATAGAAATCAACAGAGCAAAAGTAGTCCTGATTAGACTGCCCTGTTTCCCAGAAAATAAGACAGTGTCTTATATTAATTTTTGCTCCTAAAGACGAGCTAAGACTTATGTCTTATTCCTCCATGAACAAGAATTCACATTTATTGTTGAACAACAAATCAGAATGCATTAATATACTGTAGTGATTTCATCACAAACATCAGCAAAAGCAGCCAAACTCTGAATTGCATAAAAAAAATGCACTATGTCTTATTTTCGGGGGATGCCTTATTTGCCAAACGTACACACTTTCTGTGAAGGACACAAAAATATTGTATCCCATACTTAAAGCATGTACACCGGGAAATAGAACACACATAGTCCAAGTAGGACTGTGTTTGCTCTGTTGATTTCTTTAAGCCCATCACATCTCCTTTACTGTATCCTTTGGGGTACAATTTTATGGTACCCCAATGAATACTAGAGACAGACAGAATAAGGACATGTGAATAAACCCTTACTAAAAATCCATCTGTAATTTGTTAACCTGATGCATGCTTAGATCACAATATGTAAAATTAAGGGCGACATGTATGAACGGGATTTACGCCTGTTTTTTGGCGTATCCTGCGCCTCACCGGCCCGAATCCGCTGTTGGACGCAGGGATGCGATGTTAGGCGCAGCGTTCGCCACTTTTGGCTGTGCCTCACATGAAGGGGCGTGTAATGGGCGCGGTGTGGGCGTTCCGGGGCGGGACGCGGCGCGCTCGAAATCTCCGAGGCATGTACGATTGCGGGTCGGCAAAGTACGGCACATTGCAGCGCTCGCCAGCTCCGACAGGCAGACCTGGTTGATTCTGGTCTAAATGATCCGGTGGAGGCGAAGTGAAGCGAGAACGGACATGAGAGGAAACATATAGAAGATCGCAAAAGAAATCTCGGCTCTCAGCTCCATGCGACATGGAGTATGATTCCAAAAAATCGCCTTTATTAGGTGTAAAACATCAGAAAAAAAAAATATTAATTCAATAAATTCATTTTTTATTTCTTTATTTTCGTTACACCCATACTATTGATCATTGGCTAACGAAAATAAAGAAATAAAAATGAATTTATTGAATTAAAAAAATTTTTTTCGTTACCCCCATATTATTGTTCATTTTATATAGAGATCAGTACAACTTCGGGAGTCTTATCATTTTATTTCGGGCACGTACAGTTTTATTATAGATTGCATTAGAAAACCCATAAGAGCGTCGCTCGCTCTCCCATTGGTCCAAATAACCGCGCCTCTTTTAACTTAGCCAATCACAAAAAGAGCTCGCTCTGCATTTCTTTTTCCCATAGAACTCTATGAGAACGTAGCTCAGCCGCTGATTGGCTAAGCTGGACGAGCCCCTCTTCCCCCCAACCAATCACAGTACTAGAATATTTCCCATAGACAGTAATAACTTTTAGGGCGCCCGTCTATCGCGCCCTTCTTTCTTCATTCAAAATAGACGCACTACATCTGATTGGTGGATTCATATCTGCCGCCTGGGCTCAACCAATTAGCTCTTTTCTGCCTTTTTTACTGTATTTTGAACTGTCCCGCCTTTTCATTTAATTGGTCAATACTTCTCCATAGCTTCACTGTCGCTCCTATTCTGATTGGTTGGTTTCTGCCGACCAATGAGAAGCGCTTACAGAATTTGAATTACTGTATTTCCCGGCAATTTTCAACATCCAAATTCCCGATGTAGCGCCGTTCTAGATTTTTGGAAAGTGGTTTTATTTATATATTTTTTTAGTAGGTTTGAGCTCTTTTTCAGAGAATGTTTTACGCCTTTATAAAGGCGATTTTTTGATTCATACTCCATGCCGCACGGACATCTTTAATGATTTCTCGCTGTTTTCCAGCCTGTCTCGAATCGGAATACATGTTAGGCGCAGCCCCTTCTGCGCTTAAGTCCCGCACTGCGCCCCACACACTGGCGAGGTGGACTTTACACCGCATGTATGAGCGCACCTCCTCGGACGGCGAATATTAGGCGCAGCCCCGCACTGCGCCTAAGTCCCCGCGGTGCGCCCCACGCACTGGCGAGGCGCGGCAGACTTTCCACGGCATGTATGATCGCACTACGTCAGGCGGCGAATCGTAGGCGCAGTCCCGCACTGCGCCTAAGTCCCGCATTGCGCCCCACACACTGACGAGGCGCGGCGGACTTTACATGCTATGTATGAGCGCGCCCCAGCGCCGACATAAATCAGGCGCAAATTTCGCTGGAAAGCTGGCGGAAACATGCGCTCCGACGTGGCGAGATTCATACATGTCGCCCTAAGTGTATACTGTGTAGCAGGTTAGCTAACACTTCCTTTACCGTATTTATACTTTACTCCAAAGACAAGACCACGCAACATCTAAAGCAACTCAAATACAAGACTATTTTATTAGCAAAAATGACAAAAACAATAATTACACTAAAAACATGACTGGAGGAATGCAAAAATACTGAATAGGTGGAAGGTAGACAATATAAAAAAAAAATCAATGAGCAAGTTCATGAATAATAGAGTGCTGGAATGTATAACATGAAACATCAGTCAATACAATGCTCAGAATGTGCATGAATACCCAAATATTATCCTGGAAAGTGTATATAATTCGATGGTCACATCCAAATAAATGCACTAAAGCATATGGCATGGAGCAAATAAAATAGTAAAAACGTAAAATATACGAAGAAATCACACCTGCTGCACGGTTCACCACAGCTTCATCAGGGGTGATACATTTTTATACTGTAAGATAATAATAGGCTTTTTTGTTAATTATTTTGCTTTTCGTTAGTTGAGAGCATCCTGTACATAATTGGAATTAATTGGCTAGTACATACTGTTCAGTACTTTTTGTAGACAGTTGTTCTTTGTCCATTTGAAAATGTCTCCCACCCCCAAAATATAAAATGAGTGGGGCAGATTTCCTACTGCAGTTGCATTAAAAAACTGACATACATGTACATGCTTTGTGCCACATTTATTTTGTGTTTTAGATATATTTTGTGCCACGTCCAGTAAATGAGTGCCGTAAATGGTGTGGCTTATTAGACAGGGGGTGGCTTGCAGTCTGACATTCTGATTTAGCATGCACTATGCCAACCAAATTCTATACTATTACTTCTTCAGTGAGCACTTAGGGTATGTTCAGACAGTGTCCTTGCGGTGTATAGCGGCATATACTATGCGCGCTGCTATACGCTTTGTGTTTTGGAATTATGCGCTGGCCAGCACGTACTTCTAAAACGCTCTTTGCCAGCTCATATAGACTTTCACATTCCCTGGCAGTCATTGAGAATTACCATATTTGCGGGACATACTTTAGGCGTATTGCAGAGAAATTGTGCGCCAAAATACGCCCCTGCAAAGGCATTGTGTGAAAATACCCTTACACTATGTAGAACCACGAAATGAGGCAATTAATTTATAGCAACTCACTCCACATATACGCATTATTTAATTACTACCAACTGTTTTTGCCTGATCTATTGTAGATTGTAAGCCCTCGCAGGCAGGGTCCTCTTTCCTCTCTGTTTCAGTTACTAGTCATTTTTGTCACCATTGTATTTGTTCAATATTTGTTATGTATGTAATTCCCCTTAAATGTACAGCGCCCTGGAATTAATGGCGCTCTAAAATAAATAATAATAATAATAATAATAATAATAATAAAAGACAAGATTGCCGTGCACCACTAACTATGTTAGTGAGTAAGTGTTAGCATGTATTATATTACCAGTCCCAGATAACAATCATTACCGACTGGACCCTAGAAATCTTTCTTACAATAAGGCACATAACACAAAAATAACAGACACGTTTAAAAATACTTTAAAATTACCACAAACTGTATTTGATTAAAATAAATTACAATAGAAACACAAAGCAAACACAGAGAAAATTTATATTATAATAGTTATAATATTTAATGAAGTTAAATAACAATTGTTAAAATTTTTACAACTAAAGGACCACTCTGGAGTTTTTTTTCCCTTTAGTTCATTAGAAAATACTTAAAGGTGCACAGTATTGCCAGTGATTTTGTTTGCCTGTAGCTGAATATGGGATTTCTCACTACTGCATTAGTTTTCTGTTGTCATGTGACTCACTGATAGACACAATACTTTCCATGCTGACGCGAAGTCACTATCTGTTTCTCATAGCAATGCATAGAGAAAATCACTTCCGGTTTGTTTCAGCAACTTAGGGCGACATGTATGAACGTTGCCGCTGACAGGCCAGTTCTAAATAGCTTTAAGGCAGTAAAGCATGTTGCAGAATGTATGAACCTGTTCTTCTGCAGGTCATACATATAGGCGCAGTCTAGTGCCAATACGACAAGTCTGGCTCCGGCAGACCACCTTTAACCTGGCAGTCTAGATTTGGTGTAAAAGATTCATAAATGTGTCTAATCCTATGAATGTGGTGCAACATGTCCCCAGAACGTCCCAAATCTTTGGCACATTAAAAAGTGTCTTTGGCGTATTACAAAGGGACTTATCGCGGCAAAGTTTGGAGTGTGCCTGTTCATACATTCTTGACTCAAAGTAGATCAGAAAAGTGGCACAGCCCCGTTCATAGATATTGCCCTTAGAGTGCAGATCACATCACCTAGTTGAAGCAGATTGCAATTTGATTATTTACCTGCAGATAAGAAAAATTACTCGCACTATTGTCATACTTTCCAACTCTCCTGGGTTCGGCAGGAGACTCCCGCAAATAGAAGAGACCTCCTGCTCCCCCAAAAGAGTTGGGAGAACCTTTAAAAGAAGCAGCACCCGACCAGCATAATGAGGCTGCTCTGGCGCCAGTGATGGCAGATATCGGCCCCCGCAGCTAGACTATAAAGCCTAGTTATGGGTGCGCACAGCCTTTACGGCACGTGCGTGCAACAAGGGAAAAGAGGAGATTGAGGGCTCAGTACCTCATGCGCTACACTCCTCTCCTCCTGCCCTCTGCTTTCTTATTATATACATAAATGTATATATATATATACATATGTGTATATATATATATATATATATATATATATATATATATATATATATATATATATATATAATGGGATTTTTGTGCTTACCGTAAAATCCTTTTCTCGTCCGTTCATTGGGGGACACAGCACCTTGGGTATAGGCCCTTGCCTTAGGAGGCGGACACTAGGCGGACCAAATGCTTTGGACCCGCCCCGGTGGCCTTTATCCCTCCCGCTGATGCCAGACTGGTCAGTTGGTACAAAAGCCGTGGAGGAGAGGAAGAATAGAAGAGCATACCGAATCCATGGAGAAAAAAAAAGGGGCGAGACCTGTGTCCTCCAATGAATCGGACAAAAAAAGGATTTTACGGTAAGTACAAAAATCCCATTTTCTCTCTAATAATTCATTGGGGGACATAGCACCTAGGGATGTCCAATAGCAGTCCCAGATGGTGGGAAAACAAAGGAGCAATAACTCAAAAATTCATCAGCAGTGAGAAGCATTCCGTAACAGAGGGTTAGATCCGAACGGCCCTGACCACGTCTAAACAATGAAACGCTCGCTCTCGAGGATGAGAGGGCAAGGGACAAAAAGAGGGCAGAACTATGTCCTCATTGATATGAAACGATGACACCACTTTAGGGAGAAACGAGGGAACTGGACACAAAACAACCTTGTCCTTATGCAGAACCAAGAAAGGGGACTTGAATGATAAAGCCGCCAGTTCAGGCACTCGGCGGATGGAGGTAATGGCCACCAGGTAGGCCACCTTCCATGAAAGCAAACGTAGGGAAACTTCCCGTAGTGGCTGAAAAGGCGCAGACTGCATGGCTTTCAATACAAGATTTAAATCCCACATTTCAATATGCCTACGAACCGAAGGGACAGAATGCGCGACCCCCTGCAAAAAGGTTTTAACCTGTGAGCGGGAAGCCAGCTTGCGCTGAAACAAAACTGAGAGAGCAGAAACTTGACCTCTCAAGGAGGACAGGCCGAGCCCGAGCCCGAGCTCCAGGCCTGACTGCAGAAAAGACAATACCTTTGGAGTGGCGCATACCAAGGGGTGAAATTTCTGGGCTTCAGCTCAGGCGAAAAAGGCCCTCCAGGTACGGTAATAGATCCGGGTGGACTGAGGCTTGCGCGGCCGAATCATGGTCTGGATAACAGAGCCCGACAATCCCATAGATTTTAATATTGCGGTTTCAACAGCCACGGCGTCAAACGCAGCCGTGGTAAAGTGGGGTGGAACAAGGAACCCTGTGAGAGAAGATCTGGATGCAGTGGAAGGGGCCAAGGAGCGTCGGCCAACAGGGTGACGAGATCCGCGTACCAGGACCTGCGGGACCAGTCCAGGGCGATGAAAATGGCGGGTACCCTCTCGGACTTGAGGCGCTTGAGCACTCGAGGAAGAAGAGGCCAAGGAAGAATCGGGTAGATCAGAGCGAACTGACTCCAAGGCAGTACTAGCACATCTACTGCTAGGGCCAGGGGATCCCGGGCCCTGGACACGTACCTCGGGGGCTGGTGATTGAGGCGAGACGCAAACAGATCGACGTCCGGCATCCCTCACTTCTGGCAAAGGAGGTAAAACACCTCCAGCAGAAGAGCCCACACCCCGGAATCGACTGTCGCTCGACTGAGATGGTCGGCCAACCAGTTCTCCACCCCCGGAATGAAGGCTGCCGAGAAAGTCGGCACTGATCGCTCTGCCCAGCGAAGAATCCTCGCAGCTTCCTGAAAAACTGCCCGGCTTCTGGTGCCACTCTGATGATTCAGGTAGGCCACTGCCATGGTGTTGTCGGACTGAACCTGCAATGGGTGACCTTGAACCAGAGGGGACCTCTGTGAGAGCGCCAGGAAAATGGCCCGAAGCTCCAGAACATTGATCTGAAGACCGGATTCCATGTGGGACCAGTGACCCTGAGCCGTCCGAGAGCCGAAGACTGCGCCCCACCCCGATGCACTAGCGTCTGTGGTGATGATCAGTCATCACAGGAGCAGAAACGACCTCCCCTGATGCAACACAGGGGAGGTTAGCCACCAGCCCAGGTCGGCTCGCACTTGGAGTGGCAGACGGACCGTTATGTCCAGGAACATTGGCGACCCATCCCACTGAGACAGGATTGCCCGCTGCAGAGGGTGAGAATGAAACTGCACAAAGGCCACAGCTTCGAAGGCAGCTACCATCCTGCTGAGAACCCGCATGCAAGTGCGAAGGGTATATGGGGTGTGATCCAGAAGTAGCGAAACGTCTGACTGCAGCTGCTG
This sequence comes from Phyllomedusa bahiana, assembly GCA_025379985.1. Taxonomy (NCBI): domain Eukaryota; kingdom Metazoa; phylum Chordata; class Amphibia; order Anura; family Hylidae; genus Phyllomedusa; species Phyllomedusa bahiana. The sequence goes on along the minus strand of JAODAL010004832.1, from coordinate 119,075 downwards.
GATCTTCGCTGGTGGAAGAAACACTCTGGCCACCTGTGTGTCGAGAATCATCTCCAAAAATTCCATCCTTTATGATGGGATCAGACACGACTTGTCGAAATTGACTATCCACCCGAAGCGCAACAAGGTGTCTAGGGTCATCCTGATGCTGTCCAAACAGGCGTGAGGAGAAGGAGCCTTCACTAGAATGTCGTCCAGAAACGGGATAATGGTCACGACCCTGACATGAAGAATCGCCATCAGGGTTGCCAGAACCTTTGTGAAGACCCTCAGTGCAGTTGCAAGGCTGAACGGCAGAGCCCTCAACTGAAAATGCTGCGAGCCTACCGCGAAACGGAGGAAGTGCTGATGGGCCTGGGAAATAGGGATGTGCAGATACGCGTCCCTGATATCTATGGCGGCCAGACATTTGTACTGCTCCAGTGATGCTATCACCGACCGGAGCGATTCCATGCGGAAACCGGGAACTTGCACAAACCGGTTGAGCTCCTTGAGATCCAATACCGGCCTCACCGAGACGTCATTTTTGGGGACCATAAAAAGGTTTGAGTAAAAACACAGAAAACGCTCGGACTCAGGGACCGGTGAAATCCCTCCTTGAAGGAGGAGGGTGCGGATTGCCAGAACAAAAGCTGATGCTCGGGCCGGAGAAGCGGGCGGACAAGAAAGAAGAAACCATGTTAGGCGAGATGAACTGAAGTGAATTGTTGACCTGCGCCTGCCAGATCTCCTGGAACTGGAGGAGACGACCCCCAACCCGGGATAAAATTTTTGGGTGGATGCAAGCTCTCAAACCAAATGTGACTTGGTGGAAGCACGCTTGGGCGTTCCGCGAGCTCACCAGGACGAAGCTGGTCTGGTTGAGGGGCGCTTACTCCCCAAGGAGCGGGGGACCTTCCCTGTGGCCGGCCTGTACGATAAGCTCCGAAATGGCGCCGTGCCGGCTGGCTCTTGGGGAGGAGCGTGCCTCTGAAATCAACTCGTCTAACAGTTTCCCAAAAAGCTTACCGCCAGAAAACGGAAGTGCCACCAATAACTTCTTGGAGGCTGCATCCGCAGACCAAGATTTTAACCACAGGGAACGGCGAATGGCCACTATATTGATCACTAAATGGACTGATTCAAGCGAAGTGTCACACAGAAACTTCGAAGCGCCTGAAAGCTGGGAAGCGAGACCTAGCAACTCCTCTGTGGAAGATCCAGCTGACAGCCCCTGCTGTAGCTGCTTAGACCAGACCATGCAGGCTTTGCTGACCCATGACGATGCAAACGCAGGTCGCAGGGCTGCACCGACTGTCTCAAAGGCGGACTTACAAAAACCATCGAGACACCTGTCTGTGCTGTCACCAAGGTCTGTCGCGTGCAAAATAGGGATGGCCGTGGATTTTGAGAGCCGGGTGACTGAGGCATCCACGGATGGGACCCCCGACCACTTTGTCACTGATTTCTCCGGAAAAGGACAAAGCGCATTAAGCCATCTGGTAGCATGCTCACTGCCCAGCACCAGCCACGGCCAAGCGGGGAGAAAGCGCGCCCCCTCACCTCTGGGAAGTTCCCCCCAGGGGAAAGGGACAACGCTGGGGGGCTGCAGGGAGACGGAATTCCTGCGGCCCACCCAACCCATCTAAAGAAACACAAGAACCCCCGACCACCCCCAATACGGGGGAAGTCAGGGTATTCACCAATCCGATGTCTTCGAGTGTCGCGGCATGACCCCTTCGGTACCATGCACCCAGAGGTGAGGCTACCGGCTTCCATAAAAAAGGACGCAGAGGCGGCAGGTGGGGACAGGTGAGCGGCTAAAAGGAAGGCCAGCCAGCTAAAGAACTGACTGGTTTCCTGACGCCCTCAGGGGGACAATGTCACGGTACAACTACGCGTTGACGGCACCCCTGATAGGTGAGAGCCAGAAGCTCAATCACCCTTCCACTAGGTGAGAGCCGGGTTCTCAATCACCTTCCCGCAGATGAGAGCCGGGTGCTCGATCACCTTCCAACAGGTGAGAGCTGGGTGCTCGATCACCTTCCAACAGGTAAGAGCCGGCTGCTCGATCATCTTCCAACAGGTGAGAGCCGGGTCCTCAATCACCTTCTGTAAAGGAAAGAAAAAATAAAAAACACTACAGAGCTGCAGCGCAGCGTCTGCCTCCTACAGACACTAGGCTGAAAACTGATCAGCCTGGCGTCAGCGGGAGGGATATAGGCCACCGGGGCGGGGCCAACGCGCCTGGTCCGCCTAGTGTCTGCCTCCTAAGGCAAGGGCCTATACCCAAGGTGCTGTGTCCCCCAATGAATTATTGGCGAGAAATATATATATATATATATATATATATATATATATACGCATTGGGGAAAATAAGTATTTGATACACTGATGATTTTGCCACCTACAAAGAATGGAGAGGTCTGCAATTTTTATCGTAGGTACACTTCAATTGTGAGAGATGGAATCCAAAAAAAAATCTAGAAAATCACATTGTATGATTTTTAAATAATAAATTTGCATTTTATTGCATGAAATAAGTATCTGATCACCTACCAACCAGCAATAATTCTGGCTCCCACAGACCTGTTAGTTTTTCTTTAAGAAGCCCTCCTACTCTGTACTCATTACCTGTATTAATTGCAGCTCTTTGAACCCGTTACCTGTGTAAAAGACACCTGTCCACATAATTATACTCCAACCTTTCCACCATGACCATGACCAAAGAGCTGTCTAAGGACATCAGGGACAAAATTGTATACTTTTGGCCACTAGCGTAGTTAACATTTCTTCCAGGGACACCAAAAGAGCTACAGTGCCACCTGACTGTACCTGGACCATGTACCAGCGCAGGAAGAAGTGGTCGTCATCCCCTTGTTTTTTTCCTTTCAGCACAGACCACCATTATGGCTTCTCCTGGCCACGACTCGTCTCTGCACAACCACATGCACATCTTAGAATCCTCACTTTTCCAGCAGCTCCTTACAGATAGGTATATAAGTCCCCTCAGTTAGGTAGCTATATAGCTACCCTCCTCAGATAGAAAGCTCTATAGGTCTCCTCAGTTAGGTAGGTGTTAAGGTCCCCTCAGTTAGGTAGCTCTATAAGTCTCCTCAGGTAACTGTATAGGTCCTCTCAGTTTGGTAGCTCTATAGGATCCCACAGCAAGGTAGGTGTATAGGTCCCCTCAGATAAGTAGTTCTATAGGTCCCTTCAGCAAGGTAGGTGTATAGGATCCCTCAGTTAGGTAGGCATGTATAGGACCCTCTGTAAGGCAGGTATATATAGTTCTCCTCAGGTAGGCAGATAGGTCCCCTCAGGTAGGCATGTATAGGGTCCTCAGTTAAGAAACACAAGAACCCCTGACCACCCCCAATACGGGGGAAGTCAGGGTATTCACCAATCCGACGTCTTCGGGTGTCGCGGCATGACCCCTTCGGTACCATGCACCCAGAGGTGAGGCTACCGGCTTCCATAAAAAAGGACACAGAGGTGGCAGGTGGGACAGGTGAGCGGCGAAAAGGAAGGCCAGCCAGCTAAAGAACTGACTGGTTTCCTGACGTCCTCAGGGGGGACAATGTCATGGTACAACTACGCGTTGGCAGCCCACCGGATAGATGAGAGCCAGAGGCTCGATCACCGTTCCACTAGGTGAGGGCCGGGTGCTCGATCACCTTCTAACAGGTGAGAGCTGGTTGCTCGATCAAATTCCAACAGGTGAGAGCCGGGTGCTCAATCACCTTCTGTAAAGGAAGGAAAAAATAAAAAACACTACAGAGCTGCAGCGCAGCGTCTGCCTCCTACAGTCACTAGGCTGAAAACTGATCAGCCTGGCGTCAGCGGGAGGGATATAGGCCACCGGGGCGGGGTCAATGCGCTTGGTCCGCCTAGTTTCTGCCTCCTAAGGCAAGGGCCTATACCCAAGGTGCTGTGTCCCCCAATGAATTATTGATGAGAAATATATAATATATATATATATATATATATATATATATATATATATATATATATATATATACGCATCGGGGAAAATAAGTATTTGATACACTGATGATTTTGCCTCCTACAAAGAATGGAGAGGTCTGCAATTTTTATCGTAGGTACACTTCAATTGTGAGAGACGGAATCCAAAAAAATCTAGAAAATCACATTGTATGATTTTTAAATAATTAATTTGCATTTTATTGCATGAAATAAGTATTTGATCACCTACCAACCAGCAATAATTCTGGCTCTCACAGACCTGTTAGTTTTTCTTTAAGAAGCCCTCCTACTCTGTACTCATTACCTGTATTAATTGCAGCTCTTTGAACTCGCTACCTGTGTAAATGACACCTGTCCACATAATTATACTCCAACCTCTCCACCATGACCATGACCAAAGAGCTGTCTAAGGACATCAGGGACAAAATTGTATACTTTTGGCCACTAGCGTAGTTAACATTTCTTCCAGGGACACCAAAAGAGCTACAGTGCCACCCGACTGTACCTGGACCATGTACCAGCGCAGGAAGAAGCGGTCGTCATCCCCTTGTTTTTTTCCTTTCAGCACAGACCGCCATTATGGCTTCTCCTGGCCACGACTCGTCTCTGCACAACCACATGCACATCTTAGAATCCTCACTTTTCCAGCAGCTCCTTACAGATAGGTATATAAGTCCCCTCAGTTAGCTAGCTCTATAGATACCCTCCTCAGATAGAAGGCTCTATAGGTATCCTCAGTTAGGTAGGTGTTAAGGTCCCCTCAGTTAGGTAGCTCTATAAGTCTCCTCAGGTAGCTGTATAGGTCCTCTCAGTTTGGTAGCTCTATAGGATCCCTCAGCAAGGTAGGTGTATAGGTCCCCTCAGATAAGTAGTTCTATAGGTCCCTTCAGCAAGGTAGGTGTATAGGATCCCTCAGTTAGGTAGGCATGTATAGGACCCTCTGTAAGGCAGGTATATATAGTTCTCCTCAGGTAGGCAGATAGGTCCCCTCAGGTAGGCATGTATAGGGTCCTCAGTTAAGAAACACAAGAACCCCCGACCACCCCCAATACGGGGGAAGTCAGGGTATTCACCAATCCGACGTCTTCGGGTGTCGCGGCATGACCCCTTCGGTACCATGCACCCAGAGGTGAGGCTACCGGCTTCCATAAAAAAGGACACAGAGGCGGCAGGTGGGGACAGGTGAGCAGCGAAAAGGAAGGCCAGCCAGCTAAAGAACTGACTGGTTTCCTGACGCCCTCAGGGGGGACAATGTCATGGTACAACTACGCGTTGGCAGCCCACCTGATAGATGAGAGCCAGAGGCTCGATCACCGGTCCACTAGGTGAGGGCCGGGTGCTCGATCACCTTCTGTAAAGGAAAGAAAAAATAAAAAACACTACAGAGCTGCAGCGCAGCGTCTGCCTCCTACAGTCACTAGGCTGAAAACTGATCAGCCTGGCATCAGCGGGAGGGATATAGACCACCGGGGCGGGGCCAACGCGCTTGGTCCAACTAGTGTCCGCCTCCTAAGGCAAGGGCCTATACCCAAGGTGCTGTGTCCCCCAATGAATTATTGGCAAGAAATATATATATATACGCATTGGGGAAAATAAGTATTTGATATACTGATGATTTTGCCACCTACAAAGAATGGAGAGGTCTGCAATTTTTATCGTAGGTACACTTCAATTGTGAGAGACGGAATCCAGAAAAATCTAGAAATCAATACAATCTTTTTTTGATTGTATATTTTTCTTTATTGAAAAGTAATGCTGAGAAACATCCATATAGCATATGAAATAGTGGACACGCAGGTCCAATAAGTAGTAACAAGTAAGGAAAATTACGGTAGTTCTGTTTACAGCCAATGGATAGAAACATAAGCATGACCCAAAGTACTCCTTAAAGGTGTTGTAAATTACATGTATCTAAGAACACACTGGACACATGAGACAGTCACAGGATTAGAGAAAAAATTATGGGTTACGTAAGTCAACCTGAGAACCAAATCCTCGGCTTGCCGACTCTACCTCACAGGTACACTTTAGGTGTCATTGGTTAATGCATACACTTCCCATGGTGACCAAATCTTTGTGAATAAATCAATCTTATTGTGCATTGAAGCTGTAAGGTACTCCATATTTTTAATATCTCTCAAACGACCGAAAACTCAGAGAGATCGGGTGCTTGCCTGCTTTTCCAATGAACCGGTATTAAGCATCGGGTGCCGTAAGAACATGTAACACTAGCTTAAGCGAACTTTTCGGAAGCTTGTTCGGGTATATGTTGAACAAAAAACACATTGGATCCATTGGCAGGAGGATCCCTAACATATCTTTAATGAGCTCCTGAACCTCTGTCCAAAAAGTTCGTAACACATGGCACTCCCAGAAGATATGGTAGATACTGCCTCCTTGTATGTTGCACCTCCAGCAACTATCAGGTACAGTTGGGTTTAGTTTGTGCAGCAAGGAGGGAGTATGGTACCAGCACATTAAAATTTTATATATGTTTTCTTTGTACGTTGTACATAAAGATGTCTGCGAAGCCCGTTTCCAGATAAGATCCCCCTCTTCCGGCATGATGTCTCTACCCAGCATTGTTTCCCATTTTACCATGTATGTATGCTTAGGTGGCTCGTCTGGAAAGGGGTTCAACAGAATAGCATAGATCTCTGATATCAGCCCCCTGGTGGAGGAATTCAGTCGACAAAGCTTTTCGAACTGAGTAGGGACAGAGACCGTTCTGGAATGTAGAATGCTAGTCAGGTAGTGAGAAATTTGCATGTAAGTAAAATAGCAACCAGCAGGCAGATCATGTTCCGACTGGAGGATGTGGAACGGTTTAAGGCGCCTAGTTCTGTGATCTACTATGTCCGCAAAACGAAACAGCCACTTATTGAACCACCACCGCATGGCCGGACCTCCAATGCCCTCCGGAAACGACGGGTTATACAGAAAGTTAGTCATGGCAGATGATAATGAACACAGCCCAAACCTACTTGCGCATCGAAGCCAGACCTCTCTCGTGAGTGCCATTGGACCCAGCAAAGCCTTTCCTATTGGAGCGGATGAAGTGGCCCACAGGAGGGAGTTGGGGTGTACAGGGGCCAGCCATAACTTCTCGATTTCAAACCAAACTGAGTAGGCATAAAGGGAAGACCATGCAGGAATACGCCTTAGCTGAGATGCCCAGTAGTACCGAAGCAAGTCTGGCACTGCTAAGCCGCCGCATCGTTTCCCCGCTAATAGGACACTCTGTTTGATTCTATGGCGCTTGTGGGCCCATATAAACCAAAGCATGGCAGATTGAAGGAGTTTCAAATCCTTCATTGGTACTCTCACAGGCAGAGTTTCGAAGAGGTGCAACAATTTAGGCAAGAGGGACATTTTAAACGCTGAGATACGTCCAAATAGCGATAGGGGCAAGCCCATCCATTTGGTCATGGTATTCTTAATATTTTGGAAAACCACGGGAAAGTTATGTCTATACAGAGACGCATATGACGTTGTTAAATGTACCCCCAGATATTTGATATGCGAGGTTCTCCAGTTATACAAAAATTGGCCATTAAACAACTCAACATCTGCTTGGGCATATTTATTGGTAGCGCTTCTGTTTTTGCCGTGTTGATTTTATAGCCTGAAATGTTGTAAAACTCGTCAAGCAGTTTGTGTAAGTTAGGGAGCGACATATGTGGCGCTGTTACTGTCAGCAGTATATCATCTGCGAAGAGAGACAACTTAAATTCTCTCTCCTGCAGTGTCACCCCTCGAATGTTCGGGTCAAGGCTGACAGCGGAAGCGAGCGGCTCCACACACAGAGCAAAGATTAATGGCGAGAGAGGGCATCCCTGCCTAGTGCCATTTAGAATGGAAATCATTGGGGACATGTTATGCGGCAGTCGGATTGTTGCCGTTGGTTTAGAATATAGGGCACGCAGGGCCTGAAGGAAGGGACCACTTATTCCGAAAGATTGCAAAACTGCAAACATGTAGGGCCAACCGATGAGGTCAAATGCCTTCTCGGCATCAAGGCTCAATATTACTGCTGATTGATTAGATTTATTGACCACATCGATCAGGTCCACCGTTCTCCGGGTGTTATCCCCCCCCTGGCGATTTAAAATAAAGCCTACCTGGTCCTTGTGGATAAGTCGTAGCAACAATACCGAGAGTCTATTAGCTAACAATTTAGTGAAGAGTTTAGAGTCCGCATTGAGCAATGCTATGGGCCTATAACTAGCAACATCCATAGAGTCTTTATTTGGCTTGGGCAGGAGGGTGATATAAGAATGTAGGAAAGTAGAAGAGAGCTCCCCTCCCTCTAATACGTGGTTATAAAGTTGTAACAAATACGGTGACAGTTCTGGGCTAAAAACTTGATAATACAAGTAAGTGAGGCCATCTGGTCCTGGGGCTTTGCTGTTAGGCTTCGATTTCAATACATCAACCAGCTCTTCCATTGAAACTGGTGCATTGAGCGAGTCCCTAGCCTCAGGAGAGAGGTTCGGCAACCCACATGACGTCAGGAATTTACTCAAAATACGAGATCGAGAGTTTGGATCTTTCGGAAGGGAGTCCGGGAGTGAGTATAGCTCCTTAAAATATTTAAAAAATAGTTGGGAGATTACCTCTGGGTCATATGTCACCTGCCCCCTTGAATCTCGCAAAGCGTACGGAGATTAACTTGATGTGTCTTCTCTCAGCTGTCTAGCCAGGAGCGTGTGAGCCTTGTTTCCCCATTCATAATATCTCCTCCTCGAGTATACTGATTTCCTCTCTATACAGTGGGTTTGTGATCAGACTTTCATTCAATCGCCAATGACAATTGCGTATTGGTGCATCACCCGTTTTAAGTGTTAGAAATATGGGAGCATGATCCGACCAAGTGATTTGTCCCACCTCGGCCTCCATCATCCGCCTCAAAACTGGGACATTACCGAAAAAACAATCAATTCGGGAATGTGTGCCTTGTGGAGCTGAAAAAAAGGGTATACGATCGTTCTGTAGGGTGGGCTATCCTCCACAGATCAAACAGTGAGTGCCTCCTGACCAGCTGCCTAAACCCCCTTGAAAGACGTGTGGATTGATCTGCCTTTTGGCGCTTCCCTACATAGAGCCTATCTGCTTTTTCAGAGAAGGCCATGTTAAGGTCGCCTCCTACCAATAACAGCTGAGAAGGGGATCTGCGCAATTTGGAGAGCAATCGCTTTAAAAATTTATTTTGAGATTGGGTGGGCGCATAGATATTACATAGTGTCAGATCAATGCCCTTATAATCTCCCCTAAGAATAATAAGACGTCCCTGGTCGTCTATCTGTGTATCCTTAACCTGATAAGGACATGATCTAGAGAGTAAGATTGCCACCCCAGCCTTCTTCTTAGTCTTGGAGGATACATAAGAAATGGGATATTGATTTTTAGCAAAGGCAAAGTTACCCTACTTATTAAAGTGCATTTCTTGAAGAAACACTATTTCTGCCCGAGCAGTACGCATTTCAGCTAATAGCAACCGTCTTTAACATTAGAGTTAATACCCTTGACATTTAAAGACATCAACTTAGCCATCATAAAAACTCAGTGAGGACATACAATTCAGCAGATTGTGCACCCAAGGTCCTAGAGTCGTCCATCGCTGCGATCTAGACAAGACACAGAAGGAGGAGGGGAGACAAGACAGCAAAAACAGATGCAAGAGAAAAAATATCAAAAAAGTGAACCCACTAGTTACTACTGGCACCTCCTTAAAAACAGGGTAAGGTAGCCAGTATTGAGGGTAATTTGGTTGACAGATGAATGGTATTGGCAAGGAGGAACCACTCCTCAGGCAGTCACCCCCCGCAATATATTCTGACCTGATAAGCACTCTACAAGGTAGTGCCTAAAACCGGCCAACCGACCCCCAATGGGGAGTAAAGAAGTGTCAAACGTTGCTTGGTGCGAGTAGAAACAAACAACCACTCGTAACCAGGCCGCAGAGAGAGTGTTAAGAAGAGTGGAAGGTACCATGACTGCTCCTAACCACCCTGCTGCTTGTATCAATATAGTAAGGAGAGAACAGGAAGGGGTTAATAATACAGGAGAATATAACAATACGAGAAAAGAGGGGGGGTAGTGGGGAAGGGAGAAAGAAGAAGTGGGAGAGGGACAGAAAAAAAAAGGAATAGGGAGTAAAAGGAGAGGGTCAAAACATTCACAGATGTTTGGGGCTGCTACATGCCTAAAAGGCAAGTGTTCTTTACAGTGGCAAACAGATAGAAAAACCTGTAACAGTCAAGTTTTCGGAGGGGATGTAGAATCCCGGGGTGAGCGGACTCCAATTACTGGTGGAAGTTTCCGTCGATGCCTCTGAACCTTTTGCCAGATCGCTGGTGGTGCGGGAGGTGGCAACTCAAGATCCCAGTCCTGCATCTCCGGCACTGGAATATCTAGCGTCGAGCAGAAATGTGGCAAGTCCTCGTAGACTTTTAGCACAGATGAGCGGCCATCCCGAGAAGCCAGCAACATAAAGGGGAAGCCCCACTTATACTTGATTCCTTTCTTCTTCAATTCAAATAACAAGGGTTTCAAGCATCTCCGCTTTTGCAAAGTGATCCACGACAGATCCTGATATATTTGAATTTGTGCACCTTGATATTCAATGGGACCTTTGGATCTAGCGCATGATGTAATCCGTTCCTTTAGTTCGTAGTCGTGTAGGCAACAGATCACATCTCGTGGGGAACTTATAGCACTTTTTGGTCGTAGAGCCATATGTGCCCGTTCGAGCTTGATATTGTGTGAAGGAGGTTCTCCAAGTAGCGAGTTAAAGATCTCATTGAGGGTGCTTCTCAGATTTTCAGAGTCCTTAGCTTCAGGGAGACCTCGAATTCTCAGGTTATTACGCCTCCCCCTATTTTCAAGATCCTCCAGGTGTCTTGCCATATCCCGCAGAGCATGAGATTGAGAAGTGGTATGCTTGCAGAGGTCAGATACGAACTCTCTAGTTTCATCATGTGCTACTTCTAGGTTATCAACCCTGGTTGCTATACATTTAAGGTCTGTCTTCAGCTCTGCTATTTCAGACCGAAATGTTTCCTTCAATTCCAGCACCAAGGCCTTAAAATCATTTTTTGTTGACAGATGATCAGTATAGGATTTCCAGTCCTGCATTGGTATAGATGAAGGCATATCTTGCTCATGCATTTCAAGCAGGGATTTAGAAGATGAGCGCCAGCCACTGTCTGAAGGTTGTTGTGATTGAGACCGGTTAGATTGTTCTGCCATAGCCCCCGATGAATCTGACCAAGCTTGGCCATTGCGACCAGGAGTACTCCCAGATTTTTTAGGCTCCCCCTGGAGTCCTTTGTGATTTGGGTGGTCTAGATGGCATTAGCCCCTGGGTTAAGCTGAAGGACCTGTCAGGTGAATCTAGGCTCAGCAGAGTGGTGCTACGGCACTCAGATGTGTCAGGTAGGGACTGCTGAATCAATGCCTCTGATGTATGACCACTGTCTAACTTATGCAGGGAGCCAGTGAGGAGGGCAACTGTAGTAGCTACGTGCCCTTGATGCGCAGAGTGGCTTTCAGATATTTCACTAGAATCCACAATGTGTGCAGTATACTGATGGGGCTCGTCCCCCGGGGCCACCGAATCTCCACCGTGATCTGCAGCGACTCTAAGACGCTTGGAGTGCTCCCAAAGTGAAGCGATGCTATATTTCCCGGCTTTCAGGGATCCGGAACACCTTTTGAGCCTCCGCGGCCCTATTCCACCAGCCTTAGCCAGCCTAGCCCCTCGAATGCAGAGGACCCAAAATGGCCACCGAACCCACGTGGAGGGTGAAGAAGACAGCGGTTAATGGCGCTCTAGCCTCTGTATATGTGGCAGCAGTGTCGCTACTTCAGCTCCCCCAGCTAGGTCTTCTAATGTGGGGTGCTGACGATTCTCTCCCCCGCTGGGTAAGTACTCACTGTCTTGCTGTCTGCAGTCAGGGATCCGTCTGGTCTCTCCTCAAATAACCCGCCAGAGGATCGCGCCGCCAGGCCGAGATCACGGGCAGGGAGGACAGCCTCCTGCAGAATACCTCGCACCATGCGTCTCCGGGGCCGGAGCGCGAGTCGCACCACAGCTTGCGGCCTCCTTCACTACACCTCTCGTTGTTCAGCGCACTCCTCCTCTCCTCGGCTGTTCCCGCCACTACGCCCGCTCACTGCCTGGAGATCCCGGGGTTCGCCTCTGCTCCGCCTGAACGCCCAGGAAGACAAAAATGATTTTGCAGGGTCCCGGTACTGTCCGCCACTGATACCCCTTCGTTCTGTACAGGTCAGTACAGGTTTTCAGCTATGTAGCCCCAATTCGCAGCAGGTGATTCTCGGAGCTCCACTAAGTAGCGGCCATCTTGTGCAGCGTCTGGACACGCCCCCCCACATTGTATGTTTTTAATTAATAAATTTGCATTTTATTGCATGAAATAAGTATTTGATCACCTACCAACCAGCAATAATTCTGGCTCTCACAGACCTGTTAGTTTTTCTTTAAGAAGCCCTCCTACTCTGCACTCATTACCTGTATTAATTGCAGCTCTTTGAACTCGTTACCTGTGTAAAAGACATCTGTCCACACACTCAATCAATCCTGGACCATGTACCAGCGCAGAAAAAAGTGGTCGTCATCCCCTTGTTTATTTCCTATCAGCACAGACCGCCATTATGGCTTCTCCTGGCCACGACTCGTCTCTGCACAACCACATGCACATCTTAGAATCCTCACTTTTCCAGCAGCTCCTTACAGATAGGTATATGAGTCCCCTCAGTTAGGTAGCTCTATAGCTACCCTCCTCAGATAGAGAGCTCTATAGGTCTCCTCAGTTAGGTAGGTGTTTAGGTTCCCAAAGTTAGGTAGCTCTATAAGTTCCCTCAGTTAGGTAGCTCTATAAGTCCCCTCAGGTAGCTGTGTAGGTCCTCTCAGTTTGGTAGCTCTATAGGATCCCTCAGCAAGGTAGGTGTATAGGTCCCCTCAGATAAGTAGTTCTATAGGTCCCTTCAGCAAGGTAGGTGTATAGGATCCCTCAGTTAGGTAGGCATGTATATGACCCTCTGTAAGGCAGGTATATATAGTTCTCCTCAGTTAGGTAGGAAGATAGGTCCCCTCAGGTAGGCATGTATAGGGTCCTCAGTTAGGTAGGCATGTATAGGTCCCCTCCAGTAGGCAGTTATATTTAGGACCCCTCAGGCAGGTATATAAAACGGCAATAAAAATAATAACAATAATACTTACTGTAAGGGTTCGGTGGATTCGCTGGACCACCGCAAGCGATGATAGTTAAGTCACGCCAGGGAGCGGAGTCTAAGTAGCCCCCGGTATTCGCCAGAGCCTGCCGCAAAGCGGGATGGACTTGCTGCAGCGTGAGGCTACCAGGTCGCTACCCCTGACGTGACTTGCTTGCAATGTCGGCCGGGGTACTGCGTGGTACACAATCGTAATCCAGAGGCGTAATCGGGGACAGGCAGAAGGTCAGGGCAGGCAGCCGAGGTTCGTGGTCAGAGACGGGCAGACGGTCAGGGCAGGCGGCAAACAGGCAAGGTCAGGAAATGTAGCGAAACGGACTGGTACAGGGGTAATCAATACGGAACTCCAACAGTCTCTAAGACACTGAACGCACATCAACAATCTGGCAGAGAGTGCTGGGGGCGTATTCCTTATATATTACCAGCGGCGCACTGGCCCTTTAAATCCAGACCAGCCGTCGCGCGCGCGCCCTAGGCAGTGGGTACGTGCGCGGCGGCCGGGACAGGCAGGAGCAGCGTACACAGGAGCGTGGACGGGTAAGTGGAGCGGCGCCGGACCTCGGGTAGCAGGGGGATGGTCGCGGGTAGCCGCGGCACCCGCGCCGGACCCCCTGCGGGTAGTGGGGCGGCCGCGGGTGGCAACGGCACCCACGCTAGCCCCCATGACACTTACCTTACCTTCTTCCCTGGCTGAGCGCCTTCCTCTTCTGCCTGACACTGGTGCTGTAACGTCATCACGCCGCCAGTGACGGAATGCTCCTCAGGCAGCTCCTCGGCCGCACAGTCTATGCAGAGTGATTGCTGTGTCAATGCAAGAAAGTATTGATGCTGTCCATTATGATTTTGGATGGTAGAATACTCAACCTAAAATGCGTATCAGAGACTTTCATTTGAACACATTTTTCAAATCACTCATAATAAATTGGTAACGAGAAAACTGTCCACAAAATGGATACCCAAAAGTCTCAATACTGATCAAAAGAGAAGAAAAGTGATTTTTTATTGGATTTGAAATCGAACTTTTTGTATCGTTTTGTTACAGTGAATTAAACCTGGATTTATCATTATGATCCAGAAACTAAAGACATTTCTAAGGAGAAGAAACATTCTGGTTCTTCATGCCCATTAAGTTTGTGTGTAACAGTCTGCTGGAAAAATTCTTGCCTCCATTTCTGGAAAAAACATGGCATAAATGTTTTGGATTATTTGGAGCATATAGTCAATCACGGAAAAATATTCCGAATTTATTAACCAAAATTTTGGAAACACAAGAAAACTTTCCAAAGGGGATTTGTTTGATAGGATAATGTGCCCACCCACAAATCTCGTATTGCCCTGCAAAATTAAATTTTCTTTGAAATTCTCCTGCCATATTCTGCTGATTTGGTCCCATCTGATTATTATTATTTTTTTTACAAATCTAAAAAAAAAATCTTTGAGAGGATGAAAATTTACGACAAACAAGGTGCTAATTGATGCTGTGGATTTATCGTTTGTAGCACAGGAGAATCATTCATTTTCTAAAGGATCAGAATTGCTTTTTGATCGATGCATTAAATGTATAGCGTAAATAGCAGATTATGTTGAGTACAATGGTATTACTTCTAAAATGTAGGCTAGGCCAACTATATATCAATGCTTCCTTGTATAAGTGAACAAGGTGTCATAGAGACAAAACAATTTATCATAGTCCGATATGTCCATGCGGATGTAGAATCCTACAATCATTGTCATTATTACGGTCTTTTCATAAATTACATCAGTCATTTTATTTTTTATTGGGTTAATGCAAAGATTTCATGATAGCATATTATTATTTGAATTATTAGTATGCCATTCATTAAAGCAGTTTTTCCATTTTTTCAGAAAACCCATTATCAATCTCTTACCCTATGATGTAATTCTGAATTAATAGAAGAGAGCTCCCTGTTCAGGACACTGATCTATTAACCAGGGAACCTGGCACATCCATGTATTATATTGACATCTTAGTGGTTTCTATGGGCACTATGTAACGCATCACTTCTCTGTAGTGGCGCTGCAGAAGAACAGTTTCCTGATTATAGTTGATGGTTAAGGGACCCTTCTAACAAAAAACGGATTTCCAAGGCAGACAACTACTTTAAGTTTTATATCTTTAAAAAGATGATATTACTTTACTAAAGACATAGCAGTTATAAAAAAAAACTGACAAATGATTTTGATCTTTGGTTTTGACAACAGAGAGAAGCAGAAATTGTGCCAGAAGAAAATACTCGCATGAAAAAAGGAACACAGGCTAAAAAGGTATGTACAATGAGTAATCAACACCAAATACGGATTTAAATGCCTAATGAAATATGGATGTGCAACTTATTTGTATGGTTATGGTCTTTTCTGCAGGCAGTTCAGTCTCAGGACCAGTGACATTCACTTTCTTCACCATACAGAAACAAGGAGGACACACCATGAACCTTTAATGAATGCAGTCTATATTGTCATTTGACAAATATATACTTTTGGGATAATCTTATGGCTTTATACATTTTACCATTAAATATTAAAGGAAACCTGTGACATTGAACATGCTATATAATTTACAGACAGCATGTTATAGAGTAGGAAAAGCTAAGCAGATTGATATGTAGCTTTGTTGAGAAAGATTTAGTAGAACATGGAGATTATTCATTTAACTTACTACTTATTATGGGCTAAGGAGTCCACTGGGCGGTCTTATAAGTGATTGACAGCTTTCCATGTATGAGCAAGCAATAAGTTAAATGAATTAAATCTAGCTTCTACTGAATCTTTCCCCACAAAACTATATCTATCAATCTTCCTGCTCTATAAAATGCTGAACGCAGATCAGATAGCATGTTCAATGTTCTCCTTTAAACTCATATATTTGTTTAATAAAATAAGATGTCCAATATATTCCCAATTGTAACATTTTCTTAGGAAATAAAGATATGTAAACATCTCTCCAGTGTCATATCAGTTACAAATCATTTTTGTCTATTTAAAAAGGATGACATATGTTGTAAAAAAAAATTCTTGTTAAATAGTATAGTAAAACAAGTGTCTGGAAACTTCCTACAGTCATTTTAGTAACTGAACGTAACTGACGTGTGGTAGTGTATTGGTATATATATATGTGTGTATATATATATTGTGAGCTTGCACAGCTCTGGGATCACTCATAAGTCCTTCAGGCATGAGACAGAGGCAGATATCTGGTTCAAACGGTGTCTTGCTTCCGTGTGTTTATTTCACCAGCAGAACAAAAACGTATGGCAATACATGCACAGCAAACATATAAACATAAACAAAACTCCTGCTCGTTGATCGCTTACTATACACAGGTTTTAGTTCCCTCACTAGCACCTTGGGAGATGGTGTAGCAGACACTGGCTTCCAGCAGTGTGAATGTCTCCAGCCCAGAAGGTAGACTGGAGATGCAGCCCGCCCAGTCAGCTTACCTGCTGACCTTATATACCACCGGGAAAACCCGGAGTGGAGCCATTGGGAGTAAGCACCCACCTGCTCTATGCTTACTCCCAATGAAAGGCCGACCCGGGAATGGCTGGTAGCCGTACTAACAGACAACTTAAATGTATGTCGATTTGTCTGTACTGCCGACACTATTTAACAATGGCCTTTCATCCACCAAGGCTTCTTACCTTGGTGGCATGTATCTTGCTCTCTCCAGGCATACGCCCAGAACTGGCTGGGATATACACTCCATCGCAGACTTCCCAGCTGCGGCCTTACAATATATAAATATATATTTTATATATATATTATATATATATATATATATATTTATATATATATATATATATTTTATATTATATATATATTTTATATATATATATGTACACATTACACACACACAAAATACATACAGTATGTATATATATGTGTGTGTATATATATATAAATACAGTGTGTATGTATACTTGTATACATTACATATATATATTATGTGTATAAATACACATACACACTGTATATATATATTATGGGCGATATGTAAGAACGTGCTGTACGCCTGTTTTCTGGCGTATCCTGCGCCTCACCGGCTCGAATCCCCTGTCCGACGCAGGGATGCGATGTTAGGCACATCGTTCGCCACTTTCAGCTGCGCCCCGCATGAAGGGGCGTGTAATGGGCACGGTGTAGGCGTTCCAGGGCGGGACGCGGCGCGTTCGAAAACTCCGAGGCATGTATGATCGCGAGTCGGCAAAGTTCGGCGCATTGCAGCGCTCGGCAGCTCCGACAGGCAGACCTAGTTGATTTTGGTCTAAATGATCCGGCGGAGGCGAAGTGAAGCGAGAACGGAACATGAGAGGAAACATATAGAAGATCGCAAGAGAAATCTCGGTGCTCAGCTCCGTGCGGCATGGAGTATGATTCCAAAAAAATCGCCTTTATAAAGGCGGAAAACATTCTCAGAAAAAGAGCTCAAACCTAATTAAAAAAAAAATAAAAAAATATCACTTTCCAAAAATCTAGAACGGTGCAACATCAAGAATTAGGATATTGGAAATTGCCGGGAAATACAGTAATTCAAATTCTGTAAGCTCTTCTCATTGGTCGGCAGAAACCAGCCAATCAGAATAGGAGTGACAGTGACACATTAAAACCTATGAAGAAGTATTGACCAATCAAAATCAAAGGCGGGGCAATTCAAAATACAGTAAAAATACAGAAAAGAGCTGACTGGATGAGCTAGCGGGGGCTTGGCTATCTCGGCCAATCAGAATAGGAGCAACAGTGACCCATTAAAACCTATGGAGAACTATTGACCAATCAAAATCAAAGGCGGAACAGTTCAAAATACAGTAAAAATTTTTATTTCTTTATTTTCGTTACACCCATACTAAAATAAAGACATAAAAATGAATGTATTGAATTAATATTTTTTTTTCTTTACCTCCATATTATTGATCATTTTATATACACATCAGGACAACTTCTGTAGTCTTATCATTTGATTTCGGCCATGTACAGTTTTATTCCAGATTGCATTAGAAAACCCATAAGAGCGTCGCTCTCCCATTGGTCCAAATAACCGCGCCTCTTTTAACTTAGCCAATCACAAACGAGCTCGCTCTGCATTTCTTTTCCCATAGAACTCTATGAGAAAGTAGCTTGCGTTCTGATTGGCCAGCATAGCCAAGCCCCCGCTAGCTCAACCAATCAGCTCTTTTCTGCCTTTTTACTGTATTTTGAACTGTCCCGCCTTTGAATATGATTGGTCAATATTTCTCCATAGGTTATAATGTGTCCCTGTCGCTCCTATTCTGATTGGTCAATACTCCTCCATAGGTTAGAATGGGCCACTGTCACTCCTATTCTGATTGGCTGGTTTATGCCGACCAATGAAAAGAGCTTAAACAATTTGAATTACTGTATTTCCCGGCAATATCTTGCAATTCCTTATGTAGCGCCGGTCTCGGCGACAAACGCGTTGTTAGGGATTTGACTGATTTATGTTTTTAGAAGGTTTCAGCTCTTTTTCAGAGAATAGTTTACACTTAATAAAAATGATTTTTTTAATCATACTCCATGCCGCACGGCGCTGAGCGCCGAGAATTCATTGCCCCGATCTCCCCATAGACTACAATGGGACAAGTAGCTCGCGCTCTGTTTGGCCGAGATAGCCAAGCCCCCGCTAGTTCAACCAATCAGCACTTTTCTGCATTTTTACTGTATTATGAACTGTCACGCCTTTGAATATGATTGGTCAATATTTCTCCATAGCTTAGAATGGTTCCCTGTCGCTCCTATTCTGATTGGTTGGTTTATGCCGACCAATGAGAAGAGCTTACAGAATTTGAATTTCTGTATTTCCCGGAAATTCTCTATATTGCAATTCCTGATGTAGCGCCAGTCTCGGCGACAAATGCGTTGTTTGGGATTTAATTGATTTATGTTTATAGAAGGTTTCAGCTCTTTTTCAGATAATATTTTACACTTAATAAAAACGATTTATTTACTAATACTCCATGCCGAACGGCGCTGAGCGCCGAGATTTCATTGCCCCGATCTCTCCATAGACTACAATGGGACAAGTAGCTCGCGCTCTGATTGGCTGGGATAGCCAAGCCCCCGCTAGCTCAACCAATCAGCTCTTTTCTGTATTTTTACTGTATTTTGAACTGTCCCGCCTTTGATTTTGATTGGTCCAAACTTCTCCATAGGTTTTAATGGTTCACTGTCGCTCCTATTCTGATTGGCTGGTTTCTGCCGACCAATGAGAAGAGCTTACAGAATTTGAATTACTGTATTTCCCGGCAATTTCAAATATCCAAATTCCCGATATAGCGTCGTTCTGGATTTTTGGGAAGTGATTTTATGTATTTTTTTGAAGGTTTGAGCTCTTTTTCGGATAATGTTTGATGCCTTTATAAAGGCGATTTTTTTATTCATACTCCGCACGGACATGTTTAATGATTTCTCGCTGTTTTCCAGCCTGTTTTGAATCGGAATACATGTGAGGCGCAGTCCCTTCTGCGCCTAAGTCCCTTCTGCGCCCCACACACTTGCGAGGCACGGTGAACTTTTCCCCGCATGTATGAGCGCACCTCCTCGGACGGTGAATCTTAGGCGCAGCGCCGCACTGCGCCCAAGTCCCCGCACTGCGCCCCACACACTGCGCCTCACACACTGGCGAGGCACGGCGGTCTTTACATAGTATGTATGAGCGCGCCCCAGCGCCGACATAAATCAGGCGCAAATGTCGCCGGAAAACTGCCGGAAAGATGTGCCCCGACGTGGCGAGCTTCATACATGTGGCCCTATGTATTTAAATACACATACACACTGTGTGTGTGTATATATATATATATATATTAATATATATAATATATATTATATATATTATATATATATAATTTTGTTTTGTGTGCAAAATGCTGGATTTAACAAACCCTGGGGCACTCAGGAAACCCTTTTGATGATGAGATCATTGGAGTTTACATAGTGTAGTAGAAGGGGTCATACTCTCTACAGAATCATTTGTGTTGATGGGTATGTGAAATATCTTTTAACAATGGGGAAAGTACTGAGAGGAAGCCGAGGCTGGCTGTCACAGCCGTGTTCCTGTGCAGGTGGTAGTTGCTGCCTGTTAAGTTGTGGTGTAACAGTATGACATGATGCTGAGAACTTTACACACAAAGGCTTAGTTATGCCAGGTGTGCAGGGCCAAATGTAGTTGTGTAAAGCCATTGCCATTCATAATTATAGAGATCTGATTAAATTATTGAGGCGTAACTTCAAGCTCTTGGGCCCTAGTGCAAAAAGTGAAATGGGGCCCCAGTTATCATGCGCCATTTACAATACTGGTGTCTCCTTATGTGGCAGTCAGGCAGCCCTCTCAGGCTGCAAGCCCCGGTAGCGACTGCTACCGTTGTATATATATATTGTAAGGTGGCAGCTGGGAAGGTCCTTACTGGGGTGTACAACCCAGCGAGATTTCTGGCTTACACCAGGAAAAGAGAGTAGGTAACATGTCACCAAGGTTACCTGGCCTTGGTGAAATATAAGCCATTTAGTTTGTGTTGTGTTGACCTCAGTAAGGGGTTAACATACGTTTACTAAGTAGTATGGTTGCTTCAGCCAAAACCATACTATTCTTCTATTGTGAGTAGGCAAAGCGTTGGGTGGGTGTCTACTCCCCTTGTTCCACCTGACCAGGATTTGGGGCTAGCCGTTATAAGTCAGCTAGTCAGCTGACCAGCCCTGTCTGTCATACAGGTCAAGGAGTTTGGCCTGAGAGGTGTGTCTGACTGGAAGTATCCAGGACCTCGCCTAGACCGTTTGCTGAACAAGGTGTAGTGAGGGACCTGCACTGTCTAGTCAGCGCTCAGCCGAGCAGGCGTTTTGTTTTGTTTGTCAATTCTGTTTGTATCTGGCATACGTTTTGCTTTATACCTGTTGTGCCAATAAAACACGGGAGGACCCATGTTGGAATCAGATCAACCTGTCTGTGTCTCTGTCTGCACTGGACTGCGATCCCCAGAGCTGCATCTAAACGTGAGTGGAAGCTTACACATGGTGGAGGATGCAACGGGCACTTTAAAAAGATAGACAGAGGGAGCGTGATGAACCATGTCCTGGGTAAAACCTGCCACTACACTGCAGGACGAAACTGCAAAAATGGATGAGCTGATTAAACAGTTAATCCAGTCAAACCTCCACCTCCAACAAGTGGTTACTGCACAACAGGAAGCCAGTGCACAACAAAAACAGGTGCATGAGGAAGCAGTAAAGGCCCAGCATGAAACCAATCGTCTGCTGCTGCAGGTGCACCAGGCCACAGCCACAGAACAGCACATGATGAACCAGACTCTGCAAGCCTTTACCGAGAGACCAGAGGCATCTCAGGGATTGCAGTCGGCACCCCGTCAGCATGTGCAAAGAGTGCTGACAAAAATGACTGCTGAGGACAACATTGAGGCCTACCTGGTTACATTTGAGAGGATCGCAGAGGGGGCGCAGCTACCCCAGGATCAGTGGGCTGACGTACTGGCCCCCTTCCTGACGGGTGAACCCCAGAAGGCCTACTTTGACCTGCGAGTCCAGGACGCCAGGGTGTATACAAGGCTGAAGGAGGAAATACTGGCCCGGCTTGGCGTTACCTTGGCGGTTCGTGCGCGGCGAGTCTTCACCTGGGAGTACGACACCAAGAAACCAGCGAGGTCCCAGATGTACGACCTATACCACCTTACCAGCAAGTGGCTACAGCCAGAGGAGCTCACACCTGCGCAAATAGTGGAACGGGTCGTCTGCGACCGATTTGTCCGTGCCTTGCCAGTGAGGCTCCAGCGCTGCTTGGGGTACTCTGATCCAAAGAGTGTGGACGACTTGGTGTCCATAGTGGAGAGGTTTACGGCCACTGAGGACTTCCTCCAGGACCTGCATGGCCCCGGGAATCAGAAGAAACCAGCATATGGTAAGACTGTTCCTGCTATTAAGGGGGAGAGACTGCATGCTAAGGAGGGTGGCACGTTTTCTGAGCGTTCCGTTAAACGGATGCCAAGTCCAAAGAAGGACTTAATTACCAGGCCACGGGGCCAGGTAGTCTGCTGGCACTGCCAGGAACTGGGACATGTGGCCGCCAAGTGCCCGATGTAACAAAACCCATGGAATGTGACTTTGGGAGGCGCAGTTCTTATTTTGCCAGGCCTGTATATGCTGCCCAAAAGGAAACTATGAGCAAGCGGCAAGTGTGTCCAGTCTGGGTAGGAGGCCGTTCTGTGATGTCCTTAATGGACTCTGGGAGTCTGGTGACATTAGTCCGTGCCAGTTTAGTGGACCCGGGTAAACTTCAGACCCGTTGCCTGGGTGTGGTCTGTATACATGGGAACACTAAAGATTATCCCACCGCCGTAATCACAGTAGAGACTCCCTGTGGGTCTGTTAATCATGAAGTCGGTGTTGTAAAGGACTTAATGCACCATGTGATATGAGGACGGGATTTTCCTTGGTTTTGGAACGTATGGGAGAATAAGCAGGCCAAGGTGTGTAAACGTGTGTCTAAAGTGTACGAACCCGCAATAATAATAATAATAATCTTTATTTATATAGCGCCAACAAATTTTGCAGCACTTTACAATGTAGAGGGTATAATTACAGACAAAAACAGACATTACACAGTGAACGCTACTTACAGGTGAGACACAAGGTGTGAGGGCCCTGCTCGCAAGAGCTTACAATCTAAGAGGGTGCCTGGGGGAAACAAAGAGGGAGAAGTGCTAAATTTACAATGGCCCAGCCATGTTTTATAAATATGGGGAGGTTTACATAAAGATTTGGTGAACCTGCCACCATGACTGTACATCTATATACAGATAAGTGCCTGTGAGTGCCCTAGTGTAGGGAGTGACAGGAATGTGTGTGATAGAAGGTGTGGGTTAGCAATTAGTGGTTTTGGTAGGCCTGCCTGATTAGATGAGTTTTCAGGACACTCTAAAAACTACGAAGGCTGGGATTGTGCCTGATGGTACGTGTTAGCATTTTCCAGAGAATGGGTGCAGCACGTGCAAAATCTTGAAGACGGGCATGGGAGGTTCGGATGATTGTAGTCTGTAGTTTTGATGTACCGTAGCTGTGCGGAGAGAGCGGCAGGGTGGTAGACAGAGATGAGGGAGGAGATGTATGGGGGTGCAGCACTGTGGAGAGCTTTATGGGTGAAAGTGATGAGTTTATGCTGTATTTCTGTGCTGGATGGGCAACCAGTGGAGCGAGTGACACAGGGTAGACGCATCAGTATAGCGGCTGGAAAGAAAGACAAGCCTGGCTGCTGATTTCTGGGCAGATTGGAGAGGTGAGAGTTTCATGAGGGGGAGACCGTTAAGCAGGGTGTTGCGTAGTCTAGACGTGAGTGTATACTAGCAACAATGAGAGTTTGAGTTGTTTCCACAGTGAGAAAAGGACGGATTCTGGAGATGTTCTTGAGGTGCAAGTGACAGGAGCGCGCAAGGGATTGGATATATGGGGTGAAAGACAGATCAGGGTCTAGAATAACCCCAAGACACCGGGCCTGCTGCCTAGGAGTTTTTGGTGATGCCACACACTGAGAGATAAATAGCAGATGGGGGTTGGTTAGTAGATGGGGGAAAAACAAGAAGTTCGGTTTTGGTGAGGTTTAGTTGTAGATAGAGAGAGGACATGATGTCAGAGACAGCGGACAGACAGTCACTGGTGTTTTGTAGCAGGGCAGGAGTGAGGTCACGGGAGGAGGTGTATAACTGAGTGTCATCAGCGTAGAGAGGTACTGGATGCCAAATCTACTGAGGGTTTTTGGCCAATGGGGGCTGTATAGATTGAGAAGAGGAGTGGACCAAGAACTGACCCTGAGGGACCCAACGGCAAGAGGGAGAGGGGAGGAAGTAAAACCCTGCAAATGAGACACTGAAGAAGCGGTCAGAGAGGTAGGAAGAGAACCAAGCGAGAGCAGTGTCCTGGAGGCCAATGGTGCCGAGCATGCTGGGAGAAGATGGTGATCAACAGTGCCCAAATGCTGCAGAGAGATCCAGAAGAACCAACAACGAGTATTTGCCCTGAGATTTAGCAGTGTGGAGACCCGTTAGAGACTTTAACTAGGGCAGTTTCTGTGGAGTGTAGGGTGCGGAAACCTGATTGTAGAGATCCAGAAGAGAGTTAGCAGAGAGATGCGATCAGGCGAGAGTAGACCAAGCGTTCCAGAAGTTTAGAGATAAAGGGAAGGTTAGAGACTGGTCGGTAATTGGCAGCACAGGATGGGTCCAGGGTGGGTTTTTTTATTAGGGGAGTTAGTAGCCTGTTTAAAGGAGGATGGGAAGATCCCAGTGGGAGAGGAGAGGTTACAGATTGCAGTAAGGTGAGAGGGATAGCTGGAGAAATAGAGGAAAAAGGTGGGAGGGAATGGGGTCGCTAGAAACAGGGGTGTCAGAGGGTTCTGATCGTTTCCCCTTAATGGTCCTGGCAGGAGATTCAGAGGAAAACCCCCCAGAAATTGAGTTTTCTACCTTGTAGGTTGCCAGGGGAAAACTTTGGGGGCCCGTAACAGTTAGGGGAAATCCCCTTTAGCAAACGCTTGGAGGAGCATTAAGGTTATAAATGGGGTCCAGCAAGAAACCAGACACAAGTTTGGTGTACCCATTTTGCAGTACATGAGAACTTGCTGTAGGGGTAAAGAGGACCCCGACTGAGGTGGTAGAACAACTTGTGGTCCCCACAGTCACACTGCGCAATGGTCCTGGAGGTTGGGCATTGACATTTGCTTTGTGGGCATCTAGGCGTAGACAAGACCAAGGAGCGCATTGAGCGGAATTTCTTTTGGGGCCTGGTATATATAGACCCGGTAGAGGAGTTTTGTCATTCCTGTCCAGTTGTGTCAGGTTAATGCCCTCGGCCACATCCCGTAACCCGTATTTCCCGCTTCCCGTAATTGAAATACCATTTGAGCACATTGTATGGACCTGGTAGGGCCGCTTCCCAAGTCCACCAGAGGCCACCACCCACATTTTGGTAGTGCTAGACTACGCTACACGTTATCCGGAGGCCGTCCCACTTAGAAACACCTCATCTAAGGTGATTGCAAGGGAACTATTCCACATGTTCACCCGGACAGGGATCCCCAAAGAAATCCTCACTGACCAGGCTACCCCTTTTATGAGTAAAATTACAAAAGAGCTGTGTCTTCTCCTACAAATTACACAGCTGCGCACCTCAGTGTATCACCCCCAGACAGATGGCCTTGTAGAAAGGTTTAATCTAACCTTAAAGGGGATGCTCAGAAAAGTGATAGACAAGGATGGGAAGGACTGGGACCGGCTGTTGCCGTACCTAATGTTCTCCATTAGAAGGGTTCCGCGGCCCCACAGTTTTTTTCCCCGTTTGAGCTATTATACGGGAGGCATCCCAGGGGTCTGTTGGATATATCAAAAGAAACCTGGGAGCAGGAACAAACACCTTACTGCAGCGTAATTGAGCATGTCATGGAAATGCAGGATAGAATTGCAGCGGTGATGCCAATTGTTAAAGAGCATATGCAGCAGGCTCAGGAAGCACAGCCAGAGTGTAAAAACCGGTCTGCAAAGTTAAGGTCCTTTCAGCCAGGTGACCGTGTGTTGGTGGGGTTTTTTCCAACAGCGGAAAGTAAATTTTTTTGGCAAAGTGGCAAGTTCCTTATAAGGTGGGGAAAAAAAATTAGTGAAGTGAACTATAAAGTATATCAGCCGGGGAAAAGGAAGCCACTCCAGATCTACCACATTAATTTACTCAAGCCTTGAAGGGACAGAGAAGCCCTTGGTGCTGTATGTTGTCACTGGGGGTTATAGAAAGTCACAGAGTGGTTGGTCCAGCCCCATAGTCCTCATTCCCAAACCCGATGGTAGCCTAAGGTTCTGTAATGACTTTAGAAAGCTAAATGAGATCTCCAAATTTGATGCATATCCGATGCCAAGAGTGGATGAGCTCATAGAAAGGTTAGGGCCCGCCAGATACATCACCACTCTGGACCTTACTAAGGGCTATTGGAAGGTGCCACTTACAAAAGCAGCCAGGGAGAAAAACGCTTTTTCTACACCCGATGGTCATTTTCAATATGTGGTGCTGCCCTTTGGCCTCCACGGTGCCCCGGTCACATTCCAGAGGTTGATGGATATTGTCCTACGGCCTCATAGAAATACGCAGCTGCATATTTAGATATTTTAGTCCATCTTCAGCTTAGACTGGAACTCCACCTGGCTAAGGTTCAAGCTGTCCTGGACTCCATTCGGAGGCAGGTCTCACCGCAAACCCCAGAAATGCTCGATATTTTTGGGGTATAACATTTGGTCGGGGATTCATTAACCCCAACTAGACAAAATCGAGGCTATTAAAAATTTTGGCCCAACCGGTGTCAAAAGACAGGTTAAAGCTTTTCTAGGTTAGCGGATATTTTAGAAGGTTTGTGCAAATTTCGCCTCTGTTGCCGCCCTCCTTTCAGACCTCACCCAAAAGGGGCTAAATCCTCTAGGGTGAAGTGGGACAAGGAAGCAGAGGAAGCGTTTCAGAGGTTGAAAGAGGTGCTTTGTCAAGGTGTTAAGTGCCCCTGATTTCAAGGCAGAATTTGTGGTACAGGCAGATGCCTCTAACAGGGGACTGGGAGTTGTACTGTCCCAGGTGATTGATGGGGAAGAACATCCGGTGGTATACTTAAGTAGAAAACTGACGGCAGCAGAAAAGAACTATGCCATCGTAGAAAGAGAGTGCTTAGCTTTAAAGTGGGCAATTTAATCTCTTAAGTACTACCTCATGGGCAGAGAGTTTAGGGTGGTCACAGACCATTCCCCACTAAAATAGAGAGAACAGAATAAGGGCAAAAATGCCAGAGTGATGAGGTGGTTCCTAGCTCTACAGGATTATAGGTTCTGTGTAGAGCATAGCCCAGGTTCCCAGCACGGCAAGGTTCTCCTACCCCCAGGTCTGATCAGAGGGGGGGGATATGTATGGTGGCAGCTGGGAAGGTCCTTAATGGGGTGTACATCCCAGCGAGATTTTTGGCTTACACCAGGAAAAGAGAGTAGGTAACATGTCACCAAGGTTACCTGGCCTTGGTGAAATAGAAGCCAAATTTTGTTTGTGTTGTGTTGACCTCAATAAGGGGTTAACATACGTTTACTAAGTAGTATGGTTGCTTAGCCAAACCGGGACGGCTTCTTTTGGGAGTAGGCAAAGCGTTGGGTGGGTGTCTACTCCCCCTTTTTCCAAACCCGACCAGGATTTGGGCTAGCCGTTATAAGTCAGCTAGTCAGCTGACCAGGGGTGTCTGTCATACAGGTCAAGGAGTTTGGCCTGAGAGGTGTGTCTGACTCGCCTAGACCATTTGCTGAACAAGGTGTAGTGAGGGAACTGCACTGTCTAGTCAGCGCTCAGCCGAGCAGGCGTTTTGTTTTGTTTGTCAATTCTGTTTGTATCTGGCATACGTTTTGCTGCATACCTGTTGTGCCAATAAAACACGGGAGGCCCCGTGCTGGAACCAGATCAACCTGTCTGTGTCTCTGTCTGCATTGGACTGCGATCCCCAGAGCCACATCTAAACATGAGTGGAAGCTTACAATATATATAGTGGACCTGGCGCACGTGTAGAATTCAGAATAAAGCCTATATATATATATATATATATATATATAGGCTTTATTCTGAACTCTACACGTGCGCCAGGTCCACTTTTTCCTTTGATCCAGATTCTGAACTGAGCGTTCTCCTCAGGTGCTGAAGTATCCAGGACCAGCGGCTGCCGTGTTAAGGGCTACGGACTGCAAAAAGCCCTGTGAACGCATATGAGTGTTGTGCCTCTAAAACAGCAGCACAACCTCATTAGGTGAGCATACCTAATTGTATATTCTTTACTGCATATTCTGGACTTACTTCACCATTGTGCGCACCCTTTTTGTGTTTTTCTTTTTATCTGCATATATATATATATTCTACCTCTGCAACTCAGCTATTCCTTTTAGGAGTTTTGAACCTGTCAGACATGTTAATGGCATAACTTGTGGATATGTCATAATTGTGTCAGAAATAAATACTTCTTTGCGGGTGATATCCAGATATAATACAAAAAACGTTTTTTACCTAAAAAGATTCTACCACAAAGGCATTTCATGTCCTCTCTTCAGCCTTCAATGTCTTCAAAAGGGGGCATGTATGATTTGTTTGAACTGCATACCATGTGGCCCTGCAGGCTTGACATCACCATGCCTTTCCCCATCTGTCCAGATGACATTCACCCAGAAGCTTTGTGTTTTGTCAATATGCATTTTGGCAAATCACAATCTCGCTTATTTATGACTTGCTTTCAGCAGTGGTTCCTGTTTTGGTAATTTTTCATTGTTCACTTTGGTGAAGACAGTGACAGATGGTGCGATCTGACACTAATGTGTCTTAATCCTCAACTTCACCGCTAATCTCTTGGAAAGTTGTTTTGGGCTCTTTGGTTTGCAACAGTAACATTTCATTGTATTTTTTATGGAGTTTGACATTGCAAATTTAAAATCAGCGCGTGGGTGCGATTTCTTAAAGGGGTTCTTCACCTCATAGAAAAAAACTGTTGCAATAGCTCCCCCCAGTAAAATTTTTAAAAAAAACATATATTCACCTTCTTCTGATTCCCGCTGCCAGCAGCGTATCTCCTGATATTCTGTTTACAATCTATCACTTCAGAACAGGGATGTCACCATTCAGAAGTGAACATTTCCAAATGGTAATGTAAGCAGCAGGAACTTGGGGATCAGAGGTAGGCAAGTATAAACATTTTAATTTTATTGTAGGCCCAGGAGCTATTTCAACAGTTTTTTATGAGGTGGACAACTCTTAAAAATCATATCCATATTACTGCAACTTTAAATGCTGACCTGTAAAAATCCTGTAAAAAAATACACAGTATACTCACCACATGTGGCTGTACTCTTAAGGGTTCAGAGTAGTTCACCATCAGTAAGTATCAAATACTTGTGATTTGTAAGCTGTAGCTGAGGTGCTTTAGGAGGGTCACATTGGCACAAAGAGGGAGGGGAGTTCACAGTCACACAATTCTCAGTTGGGTTTTGGGAAGGAAAGGACCACCTTCATTGGATGATTGAGTGGTTCACACCCTCCATCTTCAGAATCGGTTAATGGATGAATGGATAATTGTCACAGGGGCTGGAGAACGGCCCGGACTGACCAACAGGGTAGCAGGCAAAATCTCCAGTGGGGCATAGTACACTTGGGTTTTTTTCAGGCAAAGAAAGAGAGGGAGAAAGCAAAAGGCAGATTGCAACAGTCATGTGCAGTATGTACAGTCATGTACAGTAGCTGTAGGATGTGCCCCAAGAATCAACTCCACTGGTGGGGCCCCAAGAATCATCTCCACTGGTGGACTCTAAAAATCATCTCCACTGATGGGCCTCAAGAACCAACTCCACTGGTGGGCCTCAAGAATCATCTCCACTGGTGGGCTCCAAGAATCACCTCCACTGGTGGTCCCAAGAATCATTTCCAGTAGTAGGCTACAAGATTCAACTCTGCTTGTGCGCCCCTAGAATCAACTTCACTGGTGGGCCACAAGAATGATCTCCCCGTGTGCACCTCAAGAATGATCTCCCCGGGTGCACCCCAAGAGTCAACTCCCACTGGTATGCCCCAAGAATCAACTCCACTGGGGGGCCCCAGGCACCCTAGACCGACACTAACTAGTAGTGATATAGTGAAGGGTCAGCAGGACAGAGGATTGGCTAAGAAGATGAGGATGTGCTGGGAAAATACAAAGATCAAAGATGTGTGTGTGTGTCAAACTCAGGTGAGTCATAGGTGGAAAAACTTGTCACCGCACAGCTGTCTGGACCAGAAGAAGATGCCAAAGTGAATGACTCCAGTCTGAGAACATGTTACCTGTGAGTCACTGGATTTAATTGTTAATTCTGCATGTGACTATGAATGATTGCAATTTCATCAATATTTTAAATCTGTGATATAGTCATACTCTGCAGTAGTCCCCGGAGTCGATTACTAAGCTCTTATCAATTGACTTGAAGCCTTAAAGACCAGCTGTATTCCCCGGAGTCGATTGCTTAGCTCTTATCAATCGACTTGAGGCCTTAAAGAGGTTGTCTCACTACAAGGATTTCTTTTTATGTTAAAGATCTTGCAAAAACCAGTCACTTTGCAATATGTGTCCATTAACAGCATCCTACCTATTCTGACATATCCCCTCTTGTATGGGCTGCATCAGCTCCTCAGGTCGCTATAGCTACAGACCTGTTAGATCTCACCTGATAGGCTACCAGCACTGGTTGCTATAGCTACAGACCTGGCTTCTACTGCAGCCTAGTAGAAGCCAGTAAACACGTCCCTGATTTAAAAATGAAACCAAGGAAACAGGACTGAGGTAAGATGAATCAAAGTAGCGACCGGCTTAACAACTATTAGCGACTTCACAACGCAGTAAGTTATATGTCCCAAAGTATAGGTAATAGGGTGCCCAGTGTGTTATATGTCCCACTGTAGGTGGATATATAGTTTATATGTCTCCCAGTAGGAAGGTGCATAGGTTATATGTCCCCGAGTAGGTATATAGGCAGATTATATGTCCTCCAGCCGATATATAGACAGGTTATAGTTCCCCCAGTAGGTACTGTATATAGGCAGGTTATATATCCTCCAGTAGGTATATAGGTCCCCCAGCACATATATAGGTAGCTTATAGGTTCCCCTGCACGTATATATGTATCTTATAAGTAGATTATAGGTTCCCCTGCACATATATAGGTAGTTTATAGGTCCCCCAGCATGTATATAGATCTCTTATAGATCCCACAGCGCGTATATAGGCAGTTTATAGGTAGATTATATGTTCCCCTGCACATGTATAGGTAGATTATAGGTTCCCCTGCACATGTAGAAGTAGTTTATAGGTTCCCCTGCACATTTATAAATAGATTATAGATCCCCCTGCACATTTATAAGTAGATTATAGGTTCCCCTGCACATTTATAAATAGATTATAGGTCTCCCCAGAACATTTATAAGTAGATTATAAATCTCCCCAGAACATTTATAAGTAGATTATAGGTCGCACCTGCATATTTATAAATAGATTATAGGTCCCCTGCACATTTATAAGTAGATTATAGGTTCTCCCTGCACATTTATAAATAGATTATAGGTTCCCCCTGCACATTTATAAGTAAATTATAGGTTCCCCCTGCACATTTATAAGTAAATTATAGGTTCCCCCTGCACATTTATAAGTAAATTATAGGTTCCCCCTGCACATTTATAAGTAAATTATAGGTTCCCCCTGCACATTAATAAGTAAATTATAGGTTCCCCCTGCACATTTATAAGTAGATTATAGGTCCCCCCCTGCACATTTATAAGTAGATTATAGGTCGCACCTGCATATTTATAAATAGATTATAGGTCCCCTGCACATTTATAAGTAGATTATAGGTTCTCCCTGCACATTTATAAATAGATTATAGGTTCCCCCTGCACATTTATAAGTAGATTATAGGTTCCCCCTGCACATTTATAAGTAAATTATAGGTTCCTCCTGCACATTTATAAGTAAATTATAGGTTCCCCCTGCACATTTATAAGTAGATTATAGGTCCCCCCCTGCACATTTATAAGTAGATTATAGGTCCCCCCCTGCACATTTATAAGTAGATTATAGGTTCCCCTTGCAGGTATAGAATTAATTAAAAGTAAAAAACTGACAGCACTCACCTTACCTCGCTCCGTGGCATCGTCGCTGCTCCCAGTCTTATTCTTCAGGCAGTGTGACGTCACTAGGCCACGTATTCAGCATGATGACACTCACGCCGCCTGTACTGTACTCTGCGGAGCGGAGAATCTTCGCTCTCTGCTTCGCACATACAGTTAGTCCCGGCTCCGCTGCCATCGCCAAGGTCCTAAGCCAAGACCTTAGTGATCGGTATCGACTTAGGACCTTAACGATCGGCGGCGGCAGATGCGGGGATGACTCTCCAGGCAGACTGACATCTCTATGATCACTGTATTCAGTCTCAGTACAATGGCAATATATCCTGACCCAAAGGTGATGATTTTGCTATTCCTGTATTGTTTTTCTTAATTCAGCAGTAGTGTTGAGCGATTATTATCGACAAAGTTGAAATCGGCACGGTTTTTATGTTGATCGGATTTTTTCGATCACGCGATAATTTAGGTTAAAATCTGCGCATAATCTATTAATTTCGCGCCATTTTCAGCACTTCCTGTCATTTTGGCAGCCAGCAAATCAGCTTAGAGAATAGAGCAGGGTGAGCTGTGTGTGCGACGTCATGACTGGGATGTGTATGGTTGCGATTGGCTGGAAAAATCACATGACCTGGTTTTACATAGAACAGCCCTTCCTGTTCTTCCTCAGTGTGTGTCAGCGTCTCATAGGAGTAGGACGTGTGCTCGGTCTCTGTCCAAACAGCTCAGCGAAATTGTTCTATTTGTTCACACAGACAGCTATGCTTTTAGCTGTGAACATTAGAACTTAGGTAGATTAGAGATTTGCAGATTTTAGGTACTTAGGCTGAGAATTTTAAAGGAGCATCTAGCCCTGTAAAGTCACGGGGGAGGGCGGGGGGATGGGGGAGGGGAGAGGGAGGCCGCGGGCGAACACAGACAAGCTCTTTAAAGGATAGTGGATATTGTGCAGCCCAGACTTTGTTTAGACATTGCATTGCAATGGCTTTTTATTAACAGTTTTCTGTTGAAATATTACTTGAATGTTGGGCAGCCTGAACTTATATTAGGATACAGATCTTTTCTAGTAAAAAATACCTTTTATTATCCGTATACATTTTAGATAGGTGTTTTTTCAATTTGACGCAGGCCAGCTTTGTTGATAGAGGCACCTTGCACTTAAATGTGAATACTGCAATTTTGTAGTCACCGCAGGTGTATTTGTTAGGTGCAAAACTCCACTTTTATTATCCGTATACATTTCAGATAGGTGTTTTTTTCACTTTGGCGCAGTCCAGCTTTGTTGATAGAGGCACCTTGCACTTAAATGTGAATACAGCAATTTTGAAGTCACCGCAGGTGTATTTGTTAGGTGCAAAACTCCACTTTTATTATCCGTATACATTTCAGATAGGTGTTTTTTCACTTTGGCGCAGTCCAGCTTTGTTGATAGAGGCACCTTGCACTTAAATGTGAATACTGCAATTTTGTAGTCACCGCAGGTGTATTTGTTAGGTGCAAAACTCCACTTTTATTATCCGTATACATTTCAGATAGGTGTTTTTTCACTTTGACGCAGGCCAGCTTTGTTGATAGAGGCACCTTGCACTTAAAT
Organism: Phyllomedusa bahiana; assembly: GCA_025379985.1. Lineage (NCBI taxonomy): Eukaryota > Metazoa > Chordata > Amphibia > Anura > Hylidae > Phyllomedusa > Phyllomedusa bahiana. The sequence goes on along the minus strand of JAODAL010004832.1, from coordinate 85,543 downwards.
GTGAATACTGCAATTTTGTAGTCACTGCAGGTGTATTTGTTAGGTGCAAAACTCCACTTTTATTATCCGTATACATTTCAGATATTTGTTTTTTCACTTTGTCGCAGGCCAGCTTTGTTGATAGAGGCACCTTGCACTTAAATCTGAATACAGCAATTTTGTTTTGAGGGATTTGAGAATAGCTGTGATTTGCCGTCTTTTAATAAGAGACTTTCCAAAACTCTTCCATACCTTCTCAAATTTTTATCTTTCTGAAGATGGAGCGAAATGCAGGTGGTAAGTAAGCAAAGAGGGGGGTAGGACATGGAGGTAGAGGTACGAGAGAAGGTGCTCCTTCCAGTGCTGGCGATAACACGCATGCCAGCGAATCGTCGGTTGCAGGACCGTCAGGCCTGTCATCGCTGGGTCAGGGCCCTGTGAATCTCAGTAACGAACAGCGTCGCCAATCTGTTCTTCAGTGGTTAATGCAACCTGCATCCAGCAGTCTTACCTCCTCGTCCTCCCAGTCACGGCCACAAATGTCGTCATCAGCATCATCAGCATCCGTCCAACATGAAGCGAAGGCAGCCCAAATGTCAACTCGTGTACCCACCACTGTGAATAATCCATTTTCTGAAGACCTCTTTGATGACAAAATGCGGTTGGGGTCAGAAGGCATGTTAAAAGATCAAGAGGCCAAAGAGGATGATTTTGTCTGCTCTGACGCCCAGTTACTGATGCCATCAGAGGAAGAGAAGGAAGCCGGTCAATCGGCAAAAATCCCGGGCGGTCGGCAACGCCTTGCAGTGCCTCTTGCTTCTAGCCCGCAGCTCCTGGATGCAGAAAGTCAGGACGACCAAGTCACCTGTGTTGATGATGATGATGATGATGATGACGACATTGCGGATCCATCGTGGTCTTTTCCGCAGAATTTGCTTGCGAGTGCTTCATCACTGGACGGAGAGGAAGACAATGGGGTAGTGTCAATACGGGTCCCGCCTCAAAAAGGGAGAGGGCGGTCGCAGAAGTCCGCTGATATGATTCCGCCAGCCACGGTCAGCGGAAACCCCGCTCCTCGCGTATCGCCGTCAAAAAGGTCCAGGACCTCTCAAGCCTGGGCCTTCTTTGAGCAAGCCTCTGACTCACTCAGCGATGTCATATGCCGCCTTTGCCGTAAACGCTAAGTGAGGCAAGAACTTAGTGTTTAACCACACCAAATGTCTGTCACATGCAGCGAATGCATGAGTTAAATGGGGGAAACTTTGGAAAAAAAAACCCAACCGCGCCGGGGTTTCCCCCAACCCCTGACCCCTCTGTCCCCGCCCCCTCCTCCTCCGCCATCCCAAAGCTTCCCTCGCGCCCATGTTCTCAGGTCAGATCGGGGTCACCCCCGCTTCAGCCCCACCGTCGCCGAGTACCACCGCACCACCAAGCCCCCAATCCACCCTTTCCTTCCGCCGTTTGCGACCTGCACGCTACGTGGCCAGTTAGCGCCAACTTCTGTCTTCCGGGTTTTGGGAGAGAAAAAACATTTAACCCAAACCACCCAAAAAAAAAAACCCAAAACCCTAAATGTGGGCATTGCCAGGCTTTTGGCCTTGGAAATTTTTCCCTTTCCCCGTCTGGTGGACAAGATGGGTTCCCCCACGTCATCCCCTCGCCGCCCCCAATACCAATGCCAGGGCATTTCTTTGCCAAAAAGCCGTCCCTGCCCTGGCAGCCAGTGTCATCTAAAATTTAAAGCGTTGTCTGCATTGTGTCCGGGAAAAGCCCACTGACCCCCGAAATGAACTATAAGCACGGCCAAGGGCCCTTTCTCTGTAAGCTACTGGGTGAGCTGGGTGGTTGTTCTGGTGGTGACGGTGGTCTCAGTATAGTGGTTTATTTAGTCACAGCTAGTGATGTCATCCAGTTGTATGGGGTTTATTTTCACAGCATTAGTGATATCATCCAGTCACTTAAGTGTTTTTTAGTAACAACATAGTGTGTAAACCATCCGTTGTCGTTTTTTTTAGTAACGGTTGGTGATTTACCCTTTTGTACAAGGTATTATTTATTTTAAGCATATGATGTCATCCGTCACAGTATAGTGGTATTTTTTATTCACAAATAGTGATGCATCCGTCAAGTTATTGTTTTATTTAGTCACAGCAAGTGATGCATCGTCACGTTTTTGGGGTATTATTTAGTCACATAGGGTGTCTATCCTGTCAAGACAGGGTATTATTTTGTCACGTTTTGATGTGCCCGTACAGTTAGTGGTTTATTTATTCACAGAATGGATGTAATTTAGTCACAGCATGGTGATGTATCCAGTCCGTATAGTGGTATTATTTAGCCGAGGGTGATTTTATCCATTTACAGTATAGTGGTATTTTTTATCACGCAATGATGTCATCCTCACAGTATAGTGGTATTTTTTTAGTCACAGCATAGTGATATCAATCCATTTCACGTATGTGGTTTTATTTAGTAACAACAAGTGTGTCACCCGTCACGGTATAGTGATATTATTTAGTACGCTGGTGATGTCGTCCAGTCCCCAGATAGTGGTATTATTTAGCCCACAGCTAGTGATGCCCTTCAGTCACAGTATAGTGGTTTTTTTAGTCCCAGCATGGTGATGTATCCGCTCCAGTATAGTTTTATTATTTAGTTCACAAAAATAGTGATGTCACAGTTCACTACAGGGGTTTATAATTTAGTTACAGAATAGTGATATCATCCAGTACGTACAGTGGTATTATTAGTCACAGCATGTGATTGTCTTCCAGTCCCCAGGTATAAGTGGTATTTGGGTCACAACATGGTTTTGCATCCCAGTCTCAGACAGTGGTATTATTTTAGTCACGCATAGTGATGTAATCCAGAAATCAGTCGTGGTATTATTTGGTCACGCATAGTGATGTGATCCAGCCACATATAGTGGTATTGTTTTAGTCACAGCATAGTGATGTCATCCGTCACAGTATGTAGTTTTTATTTAGTCACAGCATAGGGGATTTTGTTTCCAGTCTCAGTACGTGGTTTTAAATTTAGTCACAGCATAGTGATGTCATACCAGATCGTACAGGGTATTATTTAGTCACAGAATAGTGATTCATCCAGCCACAGTATAGTGTATTAATTTAGTAAACAGCATAGTGATGTCATCCATCACAGTAGAGTGATTATTTAGCCGCATGGGATCTTATCCTGTACAGTACAGTGGTATTATTTTGTCCAGCATAGTATGCCATCCGGGTGACATTTATAGTGGTATTATTTAGTCACAGCATAGTGATGTGATCCCAGCCCACAGTATAGTGGTATTGTTTAGTCACAGCATAGTGATGTCATCCAGTCACAGTATAGTAGTATTATTTAGTACAGCATAGTGATGTGATCCAGTCCCAGTAAAGTGGTATTATTTAGTTACAGCTAGTGATGTCATCAGTCACAGTAAAGTGTTATTTTAGTTACAGCATGGTTGTGTTACCCAGTCACAGTACAGTGGTATTTATTTATTCACAGCATGGATGTCATCACAGTCTCACAGTATAGTGGTATTATTTAGTTACAGCATATGATGTCATCCAGTCTCACAGTTAGTGGTATTATTTAGTTACAGCATGGTTGTGTCATCCGTAACAATATAGTGGTATTATTTTAGTTACGCAGGTTGTGTATCCAGTCCGTACAGTGGTATTATTTAGTTCAGATGGTGATGTCATCCAGTCACAATATTAGTGTATTATTTAGTCACAGAATGGTGATGTCATCCATCACAATATAGTGGTATTTTTAGTCACAGAATGGTGATGTCATCCAGTCTCAGTACTTTCGTATTATTTAGTCACAGCATAGTGATGTCATCCAGTCACAGTATAGTGGTATTATTTAGTCACAGCATGGTGATGTCATCCAGTCACAATCTAGTGGTATTATTTAGTCACAGCATGGTGATTTATCCTGTCACATACAGTGGTATTATTTTGTCACAGCATAGTAATGCATCCAGTGAACTATAGTGGTATTATTTAGTCACAGCATAGTGATGTGATCCAGTCACAGTAGCGTGGTATTATTTAGTCACAGCATAGTGATGTGATCCAGTCACAGTATAGTGGTATTGTTTAGTCACAGCATAGTGATGTCATCCAGTCCAGTATTTTGTATTTTTTTGTCACAGCTAGTGATGTAAATCCAGTCTCAGTACAGGGGTATTATTTTTTAAAAGCATAGTGATGTCTTCCAGTCACAGTATAGTGGTATTATTTAGTCACAGCATAGTGATGTCTTCCAGTCACAGTATAGTGGTATTATTTAGTCACAGCATGGTGATGTCATCCAGTCACAGTATAGTGGTATTATTTAGTCACAGCATGGGTGATGTCATCCAGTAAACAGTAGAGTGGTATTATTTTAGTCACGGGCATGGTGATTTACCGCACAGTACAGTGGTATTTTTTTGTCACAGCATAGTAATGCCATCCAGTACACTATAGTGGTATTATTTAGTCACAGCATAGTGATGGCATCCAGTCACAGTAGCGTGGTATTATTTAGTCACGGGCATAGTGATGTCATCCAGTATCAGTACAGTGGTTTTTAAATTTAGTCACAGCAGGGTGATGTCATCCAGTCTCCAGTACAGTGGTATTATTTAGGCACTACATGGTGATGCCCATCCATTTCTCAGTATTTGGTATTATTTGTTACAGTATAGTGATGTCATCCAGTCACAGTATAGGGGTATTATCCAGTCACAGCATGGTGATGTCATCCAGTTCAGTAAAGTGGTATTATTTAGTTACAGCATAGTGATGTCATCCATTCACATTTTAAATTTGGTATTATTTAGTCACAGCATAGTGATGTCATCCAGTCACAGTATAGTGGTATTATTTAGTCGCAGCATGGGGGATGTATCCAGTTTCATTAAAGTGGTATTATTTAGTTTACAGCATAGTGATTGTCATCCAGTCACAGTATGGAGGTATTATCCAGTCACAGTATGGAGGTGTTATCCAGTCTCAGTTACAGTTGCATTATTTAGTCAAAGCATGGTTGTGTCATCCAGCCCACAGTACAGTGGTATTATTTAGTCACAGCATGGTGATGTTATCCAGTCTCAGTATAGTGTTATTATTTAGTCACAACATAGGGATGTCCTGTCTCAGTAAAGTGGTATTATTTAGTACAGCATAGTGATGTCATCCAGTCACAGTATAGTGGTATTATTTAGTTATAGGCACAGTGATGTCATCCAGTCAAGTACAGTGGTATTATTTAGTCCAGCATGGTGATGTCATCCAGTCACAATAGTGGTATTATTTAGTCACAGAATGGTGTTTGTCATCCAGTCTCAGTACAGTGGTATTATTTAGTTACAGCATGGTGATTTTCATCCAGCCCACAATATAGTGGTTATTATTTAGTCACAGCATAGTGATGTCATCCAGTCACAGTATAGTGGTATTATTTAGTCACAGCATGGTGATCTTATCCTGTCACAGTACAGTGGTATTATTTTGTCACAGCATAGTAATGCCATCCAGTGACACTATAGTGGTATTATTTAGTCACAGCATAGTGATGTGATCCAGTCACAGTATAGTGGTATTGTTTGATGTCATCCAGTCACAGTACAGTGGTATTATTTAGTCACAGCATAGTGATGTGATCCAGTCCCAGTAAAGTGGTATTATTTAGTTACAGCATAGTGATGTCATCCAGTCACAGTATAGTGGTATTATTTAGTTACAGCATGGTTGTGTTATCCAGTCACAGTACAGTGGTATTATTTAGTCACAGCATAGTGATGTCATCCAGTCACAGAACAGTGGTATTATTTAGTCACAGCATAGTGATGTCATCCAGTCTCACAGTATAGTGGTATTATTTAGTTACAGCATAGTGATGTCATCCAGTCTCACAGTATAGTGGTATTATTTAGTTACAGCATGGTTGTGTCATCCAGTCACAATATAGTGGTATTATTTAGTTACAGCATGGTTGTGTCATCCAGTCACAGTACAGTGGTATTATTTAGTTACAGCATGGTGATGTCATCCAGTCACAATATAGTGGTATTATTTAGTCACAGAATGGTGATGTCATCCAGTCACAATATAGTGGTATTATTTAGTCACAGAATGGTGATGTCATCCAGTCTCAGTACTTTCGTATTATTTAGTCACAGCATAGTGATGTCATCCAGTCACAGTATAGTGGTATTATTTAGTCACAGCATTGTGATGTCATCCAGTCACAATATAGTTGTTGCAGAGATGGTAGTGGATCCTCTGGACCACCGCAAGCGATGGCGTAAGCCACGCCAGGGAGTGGAATCTAAGTAGGTCCGGTTTTCACCAGAGCCCGCCGCAAAGCGGGATGGACTTGCTGCGGCGGATTACTACCAGGTCACTACCCCTGACGTGACTTGCTTGCGGTGGCAGCCGAGGCGTGTGCGGTACAGAATCGTGGAGCAAGCTCGTGGTCGGGGACAGGCAGAAGGTCAGTGCAGGCGGCAAAGGTTCTTGGTCAAGGACGGGCAGAAGGTCAGGACAGGCGGCAAGATTCGTGGTCACAGGACGGAGGCAGAGAGTACGGTACACGGTAATGGAACTAGGCAGTTTGAGAACGCTTCCTCTCTAGGCACAGGGCACTATCGATTCGGCCCTGTGCCTAGGAAGGGGCAGAGCTAAAATAGGAACAGCACCAGGTGAGAACCAATCACCTGCGTGCTGTCCCTTTAAATTTTCCTGTAGTGCCGCGCGCGCCCGCTAGGGGGAGCGCGCGCACCCGGAAACCAGCAGGAGCGCGCGCCGGGACGGACACAGGAGCGTGGCGAGGTAAGTCAATGCTGGGCACGCCGGAGTGTCCGCAGCCCGAGCGTCGGGCTGCGGCACCGGCCGCAGCAGGAGACGCTGCGGAGTTGCGGGTGTGCCCGCGACCCGACACGGGGGTCGCAGGGACACCCGTAACAGTACCCCCCCCTTTGGCCTCCCCCTCTTTCTGGCCCGCATAAACCTAGACAGGAGACCCCGATCCAGGATATTCTCCTCCGGCTCCCATGACCTTTCCTCTGGCCCAAACCCCTTCCAGTCGACCAAAAAAAATCGTCTCCCCCTAACCGTCTTAGTGGCCAAAATTTCCTTGACGGCAAAGACATTGGTGGAGTCAGCTACGGGAGACGGGGGAACCACAGGCCGAGAGAACCGGTTACGGATGACTGGCTTCAGTAGGGAGACATGGAAGGAGTTTGGGATGCGCATGGTCGGAGGGAGCCGGAGCTTGTAGGCCACAGGATTGATGCGCCTGAGAATTTCAAAGGGACCTAAGAATCGGGGACCCAGCTTGTAGCTGGGAATTTTAAAGCGGACATACCTGGCAGACAGCCAAACCTTATCACCCGGGGCAAAGGAAGGCGGAGGTCTTCTTTTCTTGTCCGCTTGGACCTTCATACGGGCCGAGGCCTGAAGCAGGGATCGGCGAGTCTCCTTCCAAACGGCAGATAGGTCGCGGACCAGGCTATCCACCGCAGGGACATCGGAGGAGGCAGAGGGCAGCGGGAGGGGTGGGCGGGGATGCCGACCGAAGACGATGGAGAAGGGGGATGCCCCAGTAGAGTCAGAGTCCAGGGAGTTATAAGAGAACTCCGCCCATGGCAATAGGCCCGACCAATCATCCTGTCTTGCGGACACGAAGTGGCGGAGATAGGTACCCAAGACTTGGTTCACTCTCTCCACTTGCCCATTAGACTGTGGGTGGTATGCAGAAGAGAAGTCCAGTTCCACTTGTAGGAGAGAGCAGGGGGGCCCCGCCAAAATCTAGAGACAAACTGTACTCCTCGATCTGAGACAATGTGGAGGGGGAGTCCGTGCAGACGGAAGATATGTTTAAAAAATTGCTGGGCAAGTCGAGGAGCCGAAGGGAGACCAGGCAAGGGAATGAAATGGGCCATTTTAGAAAAACGGTCAGTGACCACCCAGATAACTGTGTTACCGTCAGAGGGAGGCAGGTCGGTGATGAAGTCCATGGCGATGTGGGCCCAAGGACTGTTGGGAACGGGCAAAGGTTGCAGCAGGCCCGCCGGTTTGGTGCGCGGTGACTTGTTGCGAGCACAAGTAGTACAAGCCTCAACGAATTCCTTCACGTCTTTGGCTAGTTCCGGCCACCAATTAAAAACGGGAAATCAGAGAGGTTGACCTTCGAACCCCAGGGTCCGGCAATTCGGGAGCAGTGTCCCCAGTTCAGTACCCTCTTCCGGAGTGCCGGGCGCACATACGTCTTGCCCGGAGGTGCGTGCTGGAGAGTTGCGGGAGCCATGGAGATTAGCCGTTCTGGGGGTACAATGTGCTGAGGCTTAGCCTCCTCCTCACCGCTAGTATCGGAGGCACGAGACAGGGCATCTGCTTTAACGTTCTTCTCTGCCGGTCGAAAGTGTATAACAAAATCGAAACGTGAAAAGAACAGTGACCATCTGGCTTGGCGTGGGTTCAGCCGCTGCGCAGTTTGGAGGTAAAGGAGATTTTTGTGATCCGTGAATATGTTGACGGGGTGTCGAGCACCCTCCAGGAGGTGGCGCCATTCCTCCAAGGCAAGCTTAATGGCCAGCAACTCCCGATCACCGATGGTGTAGTTCCTCTCTGCGGGCGAAAAGGTTTTAGAGAAAAACCCGCAGGTCCGAATTTGCCCTTAGGGCTCTTCTGGTGAGAACAGCTCCCGGCGCCAGGGAAAAGAGGCGTCGACCTCCAAAAAGAAAGGGCAGTCAGTATCCGGACGGGATAGGACCGGTGCTGAGGCGAAGGCGGCTTTTAATTTGGAGAAGGCCTCTTCGGCGGCTGGCGGCCAAAGTCGGGGGTTGGCGAGTTTCCTGGTTAGGGCCACAATTGGGGCGACCAACGTTGAGAAATGAGGGATGAATTGTCTGTAATAGTTGGCAAACCCCAAAAAACGTTGGATGGCCCGAAGACCGACAGGTCGAGGCCACTGGAGGACGGCCGACAGTTTAGCGGGGTCCATTTGCAGACCCTTGTCCGAGATTATGTACCCGAGGAACGGGAGGCTGGTTCGGTGGAACTGGCACTTTTCCAGTTTGGCGTAGAGGTGGTTTTCACGCAGGCGTTTCAGAACCTGGCGTACATGTGACTGGTGGGTCTCCAAATTGGGCGAAAACACCAGGATGTCGTCCAAGTAGACAACTACGCATACATACAGGAGATCCCTGAAAATGTCGTTAACAAACTCCTGGAAGACTGCTGGAGCGTTGCATAGACCGAAAGGCATCATGAGGTACTCAAAGTGCCCATCACGAGTATTAAAGGCGGTCTTCCACTCGTCACCCTCTCTGATCCGAATGAGGTTGTAGGCCCCCCGCAGGTCCAGCTTGGAGAAAACTTTAGCTCCCCGGAGACGGTCAAACAGTTCTGTAATCAGTGGCAATGGATACCGGTTCTTGATGGTGATCTTGTTTAAGCCGCGGTAGTCAATGCACGGTCGTAGGGACCCATCCTTCTTCTCCACAAAGAAGAACCCGGCACCCGCAGGAGAGGTAGACTTACGGATGAAGCCCTTCTGAAGATTCTCCTTTATGTAGGCCGACATAGCCTGAGTCTCAGGTACCGAGAGCGGGTAGACCCTGCCCCGGGGTGGACTAGTCCCAGGCAGCAGGTCAATAGGACAATCGTAGGGACGATGTGGAGGAAGAGTATCTGCTTGTTTCTCAGAGAAGACATCTTGGAGGTCCTGGTAGGCTTGAGGTAGACCTGACAGTGGTTTGGGAGCCGCAAGAAGAGGGGCGCACCCGGCGAGGTACCTCTAGACAGCGAGACTGGCAATCTCGACCCCAACGCAAAACTTCGCCCGTCTTCCAGTCGAGCATAGGGGCATGGCACTGCAGCCAAGGAAGCCCCAGGAGGACAGCTGAGGAGGAACGGGGTAGTACGAAGAATGCGATCTTTTCTTTGTGTAGGGCTCCTACTTGAAGAATCACCGGTTCAGTCCGAAAGGTGATGGGGTCGTTCAGAAGCTCACCGGAGACAGACGCGATGACCAAGGGTTGGTCCAGGCGGACCACCGAGAGACGATATTTGGTCACCAATGCAGCGTCCATAAAATTCCCGGCGGATCCGGAATCCAGGAAGGCAGCCACTTGGAACGAGACCCCGGAGTTAGTTGTGACCAGAACTGGCAGCATGAGCCGAGGAGAGGGATTCTTCACACCTAGGGACGCCTCTCCCACGAAGCCTAGGTGCGTGCGTTTCCCGGCCGTAGAGGACGGAGCGGACAACCCCTGAGGAGGTGTTCGGGACTGCCGCAGTAGAGGCATAGATTCCCCTCACGTCGTCGGGTCAATTCTTGCGGAGTTAGGTGGGCTCTGTCCACTTGCATGGCCTCTTCCACGGCTGGCTGGGAAGGAGGCAGTGGAGGCCGAAGGAACACCGGTGCAAGACGGGGTAGGCGACGTGTTAGGGTTGGGCCACGTTCCTGGCGGAGCTCCTCACGCCTCTCCGAGAAACGGATATCAATCCGGGTTGCCAGATGGATCAGCTCACTTAATGAGGACGGGGGGTCCCGGGTGGAGAGGGCGTCCTTAACCTGGCTGGAAAGGCCCTTCTTGAAAGTGGCGCATAATGCCGCGTCGTTCCATGCCAACTCGGACGCCAGAGTGCGGAATTGCACAGCATAGTCACCTACGGAGGAGTTCCCTTGCTGGAGGTTCAGTAACGCGGTTTCCGCTGAAGATGCGCGGCCAGGTTCCTCGAAGACACTTCGGAACTCCTGAAGAAACGTACCCAGATTGGCCGTGACGGGATCATCTCGGTCCCACAGCGGGGTTGCCCAAGCTAGGGCCTTCCCAGACAGAAGACTGACCACGAAAGCCACTTTAGACCTTTCTGATGGGAACTGTCCGGCCATGAGTTCCACGTGGAGTAAGCATTGGGTGATGAAACCCCTGCAGGCCTTAGAATCCCCATCAAACTTCGTTGGCATAGACAACCGGAGCTTCGGACCTGCGGGCAACCGGACATAGCGGGAGCGGCTGCCGCGGAAGCTGCCACGGCAGCTGACTGCTGCTGCTGGGTGGTGAGAAGCTGCTGCATCATAGATGATAGCTGGTTAAGCTGTTGGGCTTGCTGAGCGATCTGCTTGGACTGCTGGGCCACAATGGCGGGGAGGTTAGAGTCACTTGGTAGAGCCACCTTGGCGGGATCCATGGCCGAATCGAACTGTTGCAGAGATGGTAGTGGATCCTCTGGACCACCGCAAGCGATGGTGTAAGCCACGCCAGGGAGTGGAATCTAAGTAGGTCCGGTTTTCACCAGAGCCCGCCGCAAAGCGGGATGGACTTGCTGCGGCGGATTGCTACCAGGTCACTACCCCTGACGTGACTTGCTTGCGGTGGCAGCCGAGGGGCGTGTGCGGTACAGAATCGTGGGGCAAGGCTCGGGGTCGGGGACAGGCAGAAGGTCAGTGCAGGCGGCAAAGGTTCTTGGTCAAGGACGGGCAGAAGGTCAGGACAGGCGGCAAGATTCGTGGTCACAGGACGGAGACAGAGAGTACGGTACACGGTAATGGGACTAGGCAGGTTGAGAACGCGTCCCCTCTAGGCACAGGGCACTATCGATTCGGCCCTGTGCCTAGGAAGGGGCAGAGCTAAAATAGGAACAGCACCAGGGGAGAACCACACACCTCCGTGCGGACCCTTAACATTTGCCTGTAGTGCCGCGCGCGCCCGCTAGGGGGAGCGCGCGCACCCGGAAACCAGCAGGAGCGCGCGCCGGGACGGACACAGGAGCGTGGCGAGGTAAGTCAATGCTGGGCACGCCGGAGTGTCCGCAGCCCGAGCGTCGGGCTGCGGCACCGGCCGCAGCAGGAGACGCTGCGGAGTTGCGGGTGTGCCCGCGACCCGACACGGGGGTCGCAGGGACACCCGTAACAATAGTGGTATTATTTAGTCACAGCATGGTGATCTTATCCTGTCACAGTACAGTGGTATTATTTTGTCACAGCATAGTAATGCCATCCAGTGACACTATAGTGGTATTATTTAGTCACAGCATAGTACTGTGATCCAGTCACAGTAGCGTGGTATTATTTAGTCACAGCATAGTGATGTGATCCAGTCACAGTATAGTGGTATTGTTTCGTCACAGCATAGTGATGTGATCCAGTCACAGTATAGTAGTATTATTTTGTCACAGCATAGTGATGTGATCCAGTCTCAGTACAGTGGTATTATTTAGTCACAGCATAGTGATGTCATCCAGTATCAGTACAGTGGTATTATTTAGTCACAGCATAGTAGTATTATTTAGTCACAGCATGGTGATGTCATCCAGTCACAGTATAGTGGTATTATTTAGTCACAGCATGGTGATGTCATCCAGTCACAATATAGTGGTATTATTTAGTCACAGCATGGTGATCTTATCCTGTCACAGTACAGTGGTATTATTTTGTCACAGCATAGTGATGTCGTCCAGTCACAGTATAGTGGTATTATTTATTCACAGAATAGTGATGTTATCCAGTCACAGTATAGTGGTATTATTTAGTCACAGCATGGTGATGTTATCCAGTCACAGTATAGTGGTATTATTTAGTCACAGCATAGTGATGTCATCCAGTCACAGTATAGTGGTATTATTTAGTCACAGCATAGTGATGTCATCCAGTCACAGTAGAGTGGTATTATTTAGTCACAGCATGGTGATCTTATCCTGTCACAGTACAGTGGTATTATTTTGTCACAGCATAGTAATGCCATCCAGTGACACTATAGTGGTATTATTTAGTCACAGCATAGTGATGTCATCCAGTCACAGTAGCGTGGTATTATTTAGTCACAGCATAGTGATGTCATCCAGTCTCAGTACAGTGGTATTATTTAGTCACAGCATGGTGATGTCATCCAGTCACAATAAAGTGGTATTATTTAGTCACAGCATGGTGATGTCATCCAGTCTCAGTACAGTGGTATTATTTAGGCACAACATGGTGATGTCATCCAGTCTCAGTACTTTGGTATTATTTAGTTACAGTATAGTGATGTCATCCAGTCACAGTATAGTGGTATTATTTAGTCACAGCATGGTGATGTCATCCAGTCTCAGTAAAGTGGTATTATTTAGTTACAGCATAGTGATGTCATCCATTCACAGTATAGTGGTATTATTTAGTCACAGCATAGTGATGTCATCCAGTCACAGTATAGTGGTATTATTTAGTCGCAGCATGGTGATGTCATCCAGTCTCAGTAAAGTGGTATTATTTAGTTACAGCATAGTGATGTCATCCAGTCACAGTATAGTGGTATTATTTAGTTACAGTATGGTTGTGTTATCCAGTCTCAGTACAGTTGCATTATTTAGTCAAAGCATGGTTGTGTCATCCAGTCACAGTACAGTGGTATTATTTAGTCACAGCATGGTGATGTCATCCAGTCACAGTACAGTGGTATTATTTAGTTACAGCATAGTGATGTCATCCAGTCTCAGTAAAGTGGTATTATTTAGTCACAGCATGGTGATGTCATCCAGTCACAATAAAGTGGTATTATTTAGTCACAGCATGGTGATGTCATCCAGTCTCAGTACAGTGGTATTATTTAGGCAGAACATGGTGATGTCATCCAGTCTCAGTACTTTGGTATTATTTAGTTACAGTATAGTGATGTCATCCAGTCACAGTATAGTGGTATTATTTAGTCACAGCATGGTGATGTCATCCAGTCTCAGTAAAGTGGTATTATTTAGTTACAGCATAGTGATGTCATCCAGTCACAGTATAGTGGTATTATTTAGTCACAGCATAGTGATGTCATCCAGTCACAGTATAGTGGTATTATTTAATCACAGCATAGTGATGTCATCCAGTCTCAGTAAAGTGGTATTATTTAGTTACAGCATAGTGATGTCATCCAGTCACAGTATAGTGGTATTATTTAGTTACAGTATGGTTGTGTCATCCAGTCACAGTACAGTGGTATTATTTAGTCACAGCATGGTGATGTCATCCAGTCACAGTACAGTGGTATTATTTAGTGAAAGCAAAGTGATGTCATCCCGTCACAGTACAGTGGTATTCTTTAGAGACAGCAAGGTGATGTCATCCAGTCACAGTATAGTGGTATTATTTAGTTATAGCACAGTGATGTCATCCAGTCTCAGTACAGTGGTATTATTTAGTCACAGCATGGTGATGTCATCCAGTCACAATATAGTGGTATTATTTAGTCACAGCATGGTGATGTCATCCAGTCTCAGTACAGTGGTATTATTTAGTCACAGAATGGTGATGTCATCCAGTCTCAGTACAGTGGTATTATTTAGTTACAGCATGGTGATGTCATCCAGTCACAGTATAGTGGTTTTATTTAGTCACAGCATGGTGATGTCATCCAGTCTAATTAAAGTGGTATTATTTAGTTACAGCATATTGATGTCATCCAGACACAGTATAGTTGTATTATTTAGTTACAGCATGGTTTTGTCATCCAGACTCAGTGCAGCGGTATTATTTAGTCACAGGATGGTGATGTCATCCAGTCACAGTACAGTGGTATTATTTAGTAACAGCATGGTGATGTTATCCAGTCACAGTACAGTGGTATTATTTAGTTAAAACATAGTGATGTCATCCAGTCAGAGTATAGTGGTATTATTTAGTTACAGCATGGTGATGTCACCCAGTCACAATATAGTAGTATTATTTAGTCACAGCATGGTGATGTCATCCAGTCTCAGTACAGTGGTATTATTTAGTTACAGCATGGTGATGTCATCCAGTCACAATATAGTAGTATTATTTAGTCACAGCATGGTGATGTCATCCAGTCTCAGTACAGTGGTATTATTTAGTTACAGCATGGTGATGTCATCCAGTCACAATATAGTGGTATTATTTAGTCACAGCATGGTGATGTCATCCAGTCTCAGTACAGTGGTATTATTTAGTTACAGCATAGTGATGTCATCCATTCACAGTATAGTGGTATTATTTAGTCACAGCATAGTGATATCATCCAGTCATAGTACAGTGGTATTATTTAGTCACAGCATAGTGATGTCATCCAGTCACAGCATAGTGATGTCATCCAGTCACAGTACAGTAGTATTATTCAGTCACAGCACGAGGATGATATCTACTTACAGTGTAGTGGTAATTTTTAGTCACAGCGTTGTGATGTCATCCAGTCACAGTATAGTGGTATTATTTAGTCACATCATGGTTGTGCCATCCAGTCTCAGTGCAGCGGTATTATTTAGTAACAGCATAATGATGTCATCCAGTCACAGTACATTGGTATTATTTAGTCACAACATGGTGATGTCATCCAGTCACATTATAGTGGTATTATTTAGTTACAGCATGGTGATCTTATCCTGTCACAGTACAGTGGTATTATCTAGTCACACCATGGTTGTGTCATCCAGTCTCAGTACAGCAGTATTATTTAGTCACAGTGGTGTTATCCAATCATAGTATAGCGGTCCACACCAAAGAACACCAGGAGCTGGCTATATGCTAGGCAGCAATGCCTAGTGTAAATGTCATTGAGCGTTATTTACAATTATCAATCCTGCCACCAATAATTATTTTTATGGAATTCTGATGACCAACAGTAATAACTTTATCCTTCATTAACACTCACCAATTACCATTTCAGTTGTTTAGAAACAGGCATATCATTGAGGAAGCTGGTGAGTATAAATTTGCTTCTAACAGGGCGTATTTAGGCTTCGCGCCTAAGGCAGTGTAAATGTGGCCCTGCACGTCGGTTCACAACGACTAGCCAGCTCAGAAGACGTACATGTACGTGACTTTGCATTACAGCATTAAAGGGGTTGTCCCAGTATCATTTTTTAAATAAGTTTAAGATTCTGGGGCTCAAATAAAATAAAAAAAGCATTGGCCACCAGTTGTTGGCGTAGTTTTGTTTGCATGCAGTACATGGAAGGTGGGACTGCACTCTCACTGAATTAGTGTAAGATAAATGTCAATCTGAGATTATGATATTCTAGTTCAGTACAGAGATGACATGCATGCAGCTACATAGACTGCAGTGATTGGGCACTTACAGCAAATTGAAATTATAAATGAAGAGAATTCACATTCATTAATAAATCATTACAAACAATCCCCCAGAGAAACCCACTCAGTGAGTAAATTTTTGCCCGATTTGATCTCATGCTGTAGCATCCGCATCATTAAGGCCGAGACTGGCTGGGGGTATCCCACCATAATTCAAGCCATGGCCATAACCATAACCATAGCAGCTATTGCAACTTCTCCAGGGCCCAGAGGTTTCTGGGGCCCACTGGAATACAAAAACATTGTTCCTTTTTGTAAAGAGCAAGTAGTTTATGGCTTTCGGCTCTCCTACACTACTATGTGGGTTCCCTAATATGTGGTGGTATTATTTATACGATCAGTTAATGCTACTTATGCTGATAGTTTAGCTTTTTGTCATTAGGTGGTGGAGCCTCATCTCAATTTGCTATTGGGCTTTATGAATTCTAGTTACACCCCTGATTTAAGCCATTTGCTTACAGGCTCTGGAAACATCAGTCAGATCCTGTACCAGGTGAGTGCCCTCCAGGGTTTTTAATCTCTTTGCATCATAGGGAGTAATAGGCCATGAAGACCAGTAGCAGTGCCGTGTTTGTACTGGAGCTGAGAATACCAAGATGGTATCAAAGTGTCTTGTGCAAGGTGGTGTCAGTCATGAGCTCCGGCAAAGTGGCAGTTCAGGGCAGGGTGTGGTGTCCATGGAGATAGGGGATTTAAAAGACAGGATATCAATGTAGGCATGGGAGGAATGTGCCTGAGCAGGATTTTTAACAAGATTCTGTTGGAAGTTAGAGCTTATCGTGTAGGAGCTAACAATGTGCGTGTCTGGTGTCCTCTGCAGTCAGGAGGCACCGCATTACTGGAGGTCAGGGCTTACATCAGTAAATTTAGGAGCCCCATACAGCCAAAGCAATTACCACCACATTAACAGTTCCTTTCCTGCACAATATTAGTGGGACCCTGACAGGAGTACTGCCAATACTGTCCTGCTGGAGATAGTAACCCATACCTCCCAAGTGTCCCTCTGTTGGAGGGACAGTCCCAGTTGTTACCCCAAGTTCCTCTGTCTCTCTACATTTTTTTAAACGTTACACTTTTTCACCTGGGAAAAAGCATTATAGTTAATAAACTTGACATATTGCCCCAAAATCTATTTGTCTGGCTCTTTAAGGGGTTTTCCAAGACTTTTAAAAACCTACCTACCACGTCCCACTCTGCCAAAATAGAACATTATCCAATACTTACCTCTCTCATCACAACTGTTCCAGCGCTGCCAGAACTCCAGTGTTCACCCCTTGGTCTCTCACTGATGACTTCACGTTCATGGATCTCTGTCCTCAGCAGTCACATGCCCGCATCTATGCCATGTGACCACAGAGGTCAGTGATTAGCTGCAGCACTGTTCCAAGAACGTGATGTCATCACTGAGGGACCACATGGGATCTGGCAGTGGAGGAACGGTGGTGATGGGAGAGGTAAGTAGCACAGTGGGAGGTGGTAGGGAGGTTTTTAAAACAGTTGGAATCCCCTTTAACTGTTTTTTAGACCACAACTTCTATATTATTCTTATTATTTAGTGCAATCTGAACCTTAAATATCTCTATAGTCCAGTGATGTTTATGATAATATTCTAATAGAAACCTACTCAAGAAAATAAATATGCATCACACAATGGATCTTTCACTCAGTGAATCATAAGAGTCGCTATTTAACTGCTTGTAGCTGAAATCTTCTCTCCCTGAAATGTGGAGGTCTGAATAGGCACCAAGAGAGGTAACAATAGAGTAGATTCCCACCTTTATTGAGGTTGCCTTTTCGATTGGCAGGTGGGCTTTAAACAGTTTTGATCAGAAATGTAAACTGGGAACCTCAAAATTTTTCATGTATTCTAAATAGCAGAAATGCTTTTCCAAAAATTCCTATGTTCTTTTTGATCGTTTTTTAATGCTAGTAGTATGCTGCTGATATTGGATTGTGTTTGTATGTTACTGCCACAGCAGTGTGCACCTATGCTCATTTAAAATAAATAAATAAATAAATGTTTTGGATGTGCAGACCAAATATTGTTTTCTAGACTCTTTGTATGGGGGAGTGGCTGCCCTCTCTTTGGCTTGTGGCATTCCACCCATCTGCACAGGTTTTTAAATCAATGCAGAGTAACTTGTAGCTGGAATCTTCTCTCCCTGAAATGTGGAGATCTGAAAAGGCACCAGGAGAGGTAACAATAGAGTAGGTTCCCACCTGTATTGAGATCGCCTTTTCGATTGGCAGGTGGGTTTAAACAATTTTGATCAAAAATCTAAACTAAGAACCTCAAAATTTGTCATGTATTCTATTTAACAGAAATGTTTTTCCAAAAATTCCTATCTCTTTTTGATAGCTTTTTAGTGCTAGTAGTGTGCTGCTGATATTGGATTGTGTTTGTTTCAAAAGAATGGCCTGTCATTTATTTACATGTTCTCACATATGCTTGTAAAGTGAGTTGGGAGCAAGGATGTGGAGTAGCTCCATTAAATGGGGCTAATCTGTATTAAAATGCAACAGAAATCCAAAGGTATGCCTTGGTATTCTGCTGCATAATACACAGCATATTATCACACTGTGCTGTGTGAACATAGCCTTTTAGGCTTTGTTCACGTCACACAGCATGCAGCAGGCTGATAACCTTACTCTGGGTTTTATCTTTACAGCTTCTCCTGAGGCATAATTAGTCTAATGTTAGGTATATGTTTTGTGTGTTCCCTTTAGCTCCCAAGTTTTTAAGTTGCCTGTAATTCTTATTAAATATGAGGTTTATATATCTGTTCCTGTTAATCAAATATTGAAAGTCAAAGAAAGGTCATGTCATGGACTGCCTGACTCTCCTGATTACAATTGATCAAGGCTGGTTAACTGAGGCCGCTGCTGGCACAGGATGGGAACAGGTTGTGAAGTGGGTGTGCACTTTGTCTCTCTTTCCTAATCACTTCCTTGTCTCTTGCTCTTTTGCACACAGGCTTACTGGCATGTGGCCTGTTGTAGGATTCCAGCTGGCAGGAAATGAAGCGTTCCAGAAGCACATTGCTGAAATACATGCATTGGTCATTTAGCCATCAGATGCCAAGTGCATGCCAGGGCTTGTAGAATTGTATTACTACATTCTGTGTCACAATAGTGCTGTTTGTGTAAAACAGATGACTGTTTTTATTTTGCCATATGTACAAATATATCTGTTTGACCTACATAGATTAGACTATAAGTTTTTATTTGCTTTGTCAATAACAAGATGTGAATGGCGGCTGCCTGAGATGTGGGACCATTATGACCTTGGTATGATCTCTTGATTGTTACAAGCCTATGGCAGTGTTCACACAGCATATTCTGGGACGGATTTCACCTGTAATTCGTGCAGTACGGCGCGAATTACAGGCTGAAATCCGTCCCAGTCATTACGGTAATCCACAGTTCTCATAGATAACTATGGATTCTGTCTCCTCTCCCCGCTCGGCGAATACGGCAAGCGGGGAGAAAGTGACATGTGAACTATTCAAGGCGGTATACGTGCCGTGGATAATGAATGTCTATGGGGCCAGCGAGCTGTCCCCGCCCCCGCTGCCGAACACACGGTGTAATTTCGGGCGAAATCCGTCCCGCAATTATGCCGTGAATAAGCCATGTGAACATAGCCTTAGTTTCTCTCTTGTTAAAATAGAGGTGACCATACACCTTCAACAAGTCTTGACCAAATAGCTATTTTTCACAATTTCCCCGCTCAGCTGAGCGTCCATTTGTTTTCAATGGAGAGAGCAGAGAAAGCCATTGCCAGATATACCTAGTGGTAGCTTATCTCTGTGTGAAGCAAAAGTATGAAGCATTGAAATTAAACATGTCTGAACCTTCTCTCTACTGACATCTGTTGGGGGGCGGGGGAAGGCGTAACTTGAAACTCCTGGGCCCTATTGCAAACAGTTAAATGGGGCCACAAGCGACCATGAGTCATTTACAATACTGATTTTTATGTGGTAAAAGGGCTTTTGGACCCCCTCAAATTACAGGGCCCAATAGCAACTGCTACCTCTGCACCCCATAAAGCTTCTATGCCCGTTTATGTCCCATTCACATAACATTTTTTGGCCTTTAGTACCTTGAAAAAGGTTATACTAACCTGTATAATGCAGTAGGACCAAGGTAGAGCCATAGGAACCTATATGGCAAACAATCTAGATTGTACTACGTTTTCTCTGCTTCCAAATTGTATACACTTTATGTACTGGATACAAAAGACTGATAAACCACACTTTTGTGTACAGCGCATAAAGCATTGTTGTCACTATAAGCCTGCGATTTAGTCCTCGTTGTGCCAGTTTCCAAATTGGTATCACAATGGACATATGTGCATTATGTCGGAAGATTGACGCTGGACATCAAGTTGATTCAGAAACAAAATTCTTTATTTTGGTTAACACATACAAGTTGTTAAACAGGTTGACCTGGAGGTGTGGCAAACTCTAACATCATCATCATTACTTCACACTTTTGATTATAATATAAATATACTGTAATCTTTAGGTAAACAACACTAGTGATCTCCCAGGAGTGAAAGCAAGTGCTTTTCAAAAGGTAAACAATTAAAAAATCTAATATGGTTAGAGATAAAGACGATGCTCTGTCCGACCGTGGTAACGTCTGACACTTGTCTGCACTCAGTGCAGATAAAATCTCTCTTATCTCCTGACCAGGGTAATATCAAAAGAGCAATGGGGCAGATTTATCAATAGTGTCTAAGACTTAGACAACTTAAAGTTAGACTAGACAGTCTTACAATGTGCCACATTCATCATAGTGTTGATAAATCTGGCTCAGGTTAGAACTGTCTAGTCTAAGCTTGTACCATCTTTAAGTTGGCTTACTTTTACACCAGAAACTGCGCCAAAACTCTGGTGCATTTTTGGCGCATTTAAGCCATGTCCCTTTGTCGGACGAGGTGCAGAAGCGTCTGAAACTGTCTAAAACGCATAGTAAATGTGGCGAAAAGCTTGTAAGACATTATTTTTGGTGTAAATTGAGCCAGAATTCTGGTGCAACTGCCTTGATAAATCTGCCCCAATGTGTTTAGAAAAAGTTTTCCATTACCTGAATCTACATGTTGAAAGCTAATCATTGTACTGAGAAAACCCCTTTAAGGGACTGTCCTGTGGGTCACGCTTTGCTTTCAGGATCGCCATCCTTGGTAGAACGGTATTGGTACACCAACATATGTCACATGGTCCACACGGTGTCTGTCCAAACACTGGCCTCAGCCAGCTTTATTCACAGGCACAGAAACAACAGGATACAAAAATCTAAATAAACCATCAGCCATCTAACCACTAACTAAACATCATTAGAGACTCTCTCTAACCTGTGGTCTGAACCTACCATCCAGCCCCCACCAATACGGTACAGTCACTGTACACTCTAGGCTTCCCTCAGGCCTTGCTGGCCAAGAACCTCTCCATAGCTCCCCTGCCGCTCCCAGCACTAGAGGGCCAACCACACCCCCTGATCACCTAGAGTATCAGGTTTTTTATAGGCCTCCAGAGACCTACCAAAAGCCTGCCCCGGAACGCAGGAATGCCCACCCACCCAACACTATAGCCGTTCCAGGAAAAGCTCATAATAGCAGGGTATCAGCCATATTAGATACACGAGTCAGCACCCTACAGCCACTGACCCAAAATAGCTGCTTTCCCCAACCGAGACCAGGTCCTTGATGGTGCACCTGCAGCAGGATACCTGCTTTACTCCACCTAGTGGCAGAAACATGTGACCGCCTAAGGTTGCTCTGCCACAGGGGTTTTTTGAAATCATAGCAAATTGATCAATAAAGTAGCAAAAAAATTGGGGAGGGCGGGGGTGAGGGGGTCCCTTTCAAAAGAAATTTGTGGGGGTTTTTTTTTTTTTAAGAATTTTCTTTTAAATTCTCCCCTTTTTTTTAAAAGGTTTTTTTTAATTTTGCGTTAAAGTTTTGCGGGGGACGGGGGAAGTTTTGTTTTGGTGTTTGGGGGTATTGGTGTTGGGCCCACCCCGGAAGTTTTTCCCCTTTAAAGTTTTATTAAAGGGAAAAAAAAACATTAAAAAATTAAAAAAACCCTTTTCCATTTTTTCCCTAAAAAACATCTTGGTGAAGGGTTAAAAACTCCGACAAAAAGGTTGTCCTTTCCTTGGGCCCCTTCCCCGGCCCTTTTGGCCAAGGAATTTGTTGCCCCCCCGATTGAGGCCAAACCCCCCCGGGGGAATACCGGAACGGGGCCCCGGGCCCCCAAAAGCCCCCCGCGGGCGGGGGCCCAACCCCCCGGCCTCCCAAAAACCCAAAATAGAAATCCCCAATTTGTTTTACCCCCTTCACCCGCCCAAAAAAAAAGTCTTTCCTTTTTCCCCCCCGGGCGGTTTTATTGCCCGAGCGGGGGAAGGAGCAAAAACCGGAAATTTCCCCACTTTTTTTTCTAAAATTTTGAAAAAAGGAAAAAAATTTTTTTTGGATTTAACCCCTTTTTTAATGGATTTTCCGACGGAAAAAATTGGCGCCGTTTATTTGGGAAGGGGGGCCAAAAATTCCGGCGCGGAATAACGGGGCCAACCGTCCCCCAAAAATTAAGCCGGTTGAACTGGGGTTTTAAATTTTTTTTTAATATTTTTTTTTTCCCTTTTGTAACATTTTTATTTTCCAAGCCTTTTAAACCTTTTTTTACCCAAAACCTTTTTAAGCCAAAGGTTTTGTTCCCCTTGGAAAAAAGGGGGCCACCTTTTTTTTAAAAAAAAGGGCGGACATGTTCAGTTTGGGGGGAAATTTAACTTTTTGATCCCTTTTTCCTATTCTTTGTGATTTGGACTTTTTCTAGTAAAACATTGTGTTTTCCCAGTTATAAAAAATTTTTGGCCCCATTCAACATTTTTTTAATTTGTGAAAAATACCCAAAAAATCGTAAACATTTTTTTTAAATTTTTCAGAAATTTCTGTGAAAAAAGACAGATAGTTATTCCCAAAACAAAAAAATTTTTTAAATTAACATTTTAAAATAGGTTTTACTTAGGTTAAACAAAATTTTTTTTAAAAATATTTTAATTTTTTTTACAACATTGGGGGGGATTAAAAATTTTTCACTTTTTCAAGAACATTTGCCACTAGATTTTTTTGGGAAACCCCAGTCCATTCTGACATGGCTTTTGGAGGGGGCCTGCTTTTAGATCCCCCCATAATTAACCATCTAAGAAATTTTAACCCTTAAAGAATTCAAAAAAATTTTTTTGGGAAGTTTTTTTTACCCCATTAGGTGTTTCACGAAAGAAAAGCAAAGTGGTTTTTAAAATTTAAAAAAAATTTCATTTTTTTTTTTCCAGATTTTAAATTTTTTAAATTCCTTTTAAATTCCCAAAGGGAAAACAGGGGGTGGATGATAACGGGGGAAATTTTACAACTAAAAATTTGTTCCCTAAATCTATCTGCCATTTTTAGAGAAAACCCATTTTATTAACTTTTTTACCCCGCCACAACCCCAACGGGAATTTAGGAGGAGCAACCTACGGATTTTGGGGGTCTCATTTTTCATTAAAATTTTTTCCTTTAGGAAACCCTGAACAGGTTTGGGACACCCAAAGGGAGTTTGGACTTTTAAAACCCCCCTTACAAAAACCCCCAAAAAAAAATTTAAAAATTTTGGGGGGTTTTGTTAAAAAATTTTTTTTTTTTTTTCCCCCCCCTTTTTTTTTTTTCCTTTTTTGGGGGGGAAAAGGGGAAAAAAAAAACCCCAAAAAAAAAATTTTTTATTAAAAAAAAGGGGGGGGAATTGGTTTTTGGCCGGGGGGCCCCCCGGGGGGGGGCCCAAAAAATTTTTTTTTAAAAAAGGGGGGGTTTAAAAAAAAAATTTTTTTTTTTTTTTGGGGGGGGTTTTTTTAAAATTTTTTAAAAAAAAATTTTTTTGGGGTTTTTCCCCTTTTTTAAAAAAAAAAATGGGGAAAAAAAGAAAAAAATTTTTTTTTTTTTTTTTTTTTAAACCCCGGGGAAAAAAACTTTTTTTCCCCCCGGGGGGGAAAAAAAAAATTTTTTTTTTTTTAAAAAATTTTTTTTTTTTTAAAAAGGGGGGGAAAAAAAATTTGGTTTTTTTTTTTTAAATTTTTTTTTTTTTTTTTGGGGTTTTTTATTTGGGGAAAACCCCTTTTTTTAAAAAATATAAATTTTTTTTTAAAAAAAAGGGGGGGTTTTTTTAACCCAAAAATTTTTTGATTTCCCTTTTTTTTTTTTTTCCCCAAAGGGGTTTTAAAAAAGGGGCCCCCCAAAAAGGGGGGGCCCCCAAAAAAATTTAAAAGTTTTTTTTTACTTTTTAAAAAAAAACCCAAAAAAAAAAAAATTTTTTGGGGTTTTGGGGTTTTTTTTTTTTTTTTTTTTTTTTTTTTTATTTTTTTTTTAATTTTAAAAAAAAAATTTTTTTTTAAATTTTTTTTTTTGGGGGGGAAAAAAAAAATTTTTTTTAAATTTCCCCCCTTTTTTTTTTTAAAAAAAAAAAATTTTTTTTTTAAATGGGATCTCATCTAGGTGTGTATTGTGCATTTCGGGTCCACAGGTGTTCCACAGATTTTTAACATTGGGCCATGAAAATGGGGGGAAAAACGCAGTTCCACCATTGTTTTTTTGGCTTTATTTTTACAGCATGCGCTGTGCGGTATAAATCGCATGTTAACTTTGCTATGCGGGTCGGTACAATTACAATGATATAAATTTTATAGCGTTTTATTTTATATTTTATGACTTTTACACAATAGAAATGCGATTATAAAAAATTGCGTTTTTATGTCATCATAGTCTGATAGTCATAACTTTTTAATTTCTCTGTATATGGAGCTGATTAAGGGCTTGTTTTTTGAAGGATAAGCTGACGTTTTTATTATGGGGTTCATATGATACTTTGATAGATTTTTATCAAGGTTTTTGTGAGGTGTTTTGATCAAAATACAGCAATCCTGGTACTGTTTTCTATTTTTATTTTTTACAGCGGTCACAATGCAGTATAAATGACATGCTAGCATTAATCAGCAGGTCGATGCGACTACAGCAATACCCAATTTGGATATTTATTATGTTTTACTGCTTTTACACAATAAAAACACTTTTATTCAAAAAGGAAAACATGTTTTTAGCCATAGTCTGAGAGCTGTAGCTTTTTTATTTTTTTTGTGTACGGAGCTGTGTATTTGCTTGTTTTTTGAAGGATGAGTTGACATTTTTATTGGTATAATTTTTTGGGAGAGACAAGTCTTTTTTATTGCTTTTAAATTAGTTTTTTGGAAGGCAGGGTGAAGAAAAAACTGCAATCCTAGTAGTGTTTTTTATTTTTAACAGTGCTAACCTTGCAGTATACGTGACAAGTTAATTTTACTCTGTGGGTCAATATGACTACTGCAATACCCAATTTACATATTTTTTTTATATTGAAGCGCTTTTATTGTAAAAACAATATTTATGACTCCCTATCTTCTGACAGCCATAATTTTCTTATCTTTCTGTATACAGAGTTGTGTAAGAGGGATTTTCATTGCGGGATGAACTGACATTTCCATTGATACCACTATGGCGTTTATTTGACTTTTTGATCACTTTTTATTCCATTTGATGTGCTGCGGAATAAATTAAAATAGCAATTCTGTTTTTTTCTACGGCGTTCACCATGCGGGTTAAATAACGTAATAGATTTCTAGGCTAGATCGTTACGCATGTGGCGATATCAAATATGTCTACTTTATTTATTTTTGATCTTTTTGGGGGTGATTGGTACTCGTAAAGAGGAAAAGGTGGAGTACGTGTTTTTATTTTATTTTTTGTGCTTTACTTGTATTTCTCTTTTTTACATTTTTTTTCTTCTCCCCATAGGAGACTTTAGATCATTGATACAAGGGAGAACAGTACATAGCATTGCTGCTGTGTACTGGTCTCCATGGCAACTGTCAATCACTATGCCCAGTCATGCTCACAGGACACGGCAGGGCATAGTGACGTCCACGGCAGCCCCGGAAGTCTAACAAAGACTTCCGAGGCTGTCAGGTAAGACAGCAGCAGCCGCAATCATACTGCGGCTGCTTCAATGGAGGACAGAGGGAGCTTCCTGCTAGGATGTATGGGTACGTCCAATGTCGGGAAGAGGTGAAGCATCTACCATTACTAATGGTTTTAGGCTTTAGGGTAAGTTCACACAATGTTTTTCAACAAGGATATTCACACAGATTCCACCTTCAAATCCTCATTGAAAACTGAAAAGAAAACTATTCCTATTGACTTCAATGGAAAATCTGCACTGTAGTTCATACAACATGGATTTTTGGTGCTTGGTTTTGACATCCTACAAGTGGATAAAAAAAACTGAACTATGAGTATTCAGGGCTGAAATCTGTGGAAATTTACTAATGAAGTCAATGGGAAGGCTAAAATCCTCATGCAAACATTTGGACATATATTGTATGTGCATTTGACGCTGCATCAAAAACCTCCAATGGGGAGCTGTGGTGCACTACTAATCTAGCGGTTGGTTTTGGAAGGTTCTTTTGCACTTTGAACAACTTTGAGAAGGAGGAAGCATCCTGTAGCCCTTCCACCCAAAAGAAAAGCTATCAGCATATAGATATGGATTTTAGAGAAATTGATCTCTAAGGTTAGTATTAATACTAGTGTCAGTAAGTGTAAATAAAGACTTTGTAGCAAAAAAGTAAAATACACCTCACATCACAATGCAGGGCTGTCTTACCCATTAAAAAACTTTGAGACTCTCGGTTCACATATTTTGATCAAAAGATGTTTAAGCTGCCCACGACTTTCAACGTGATCTCAAAATCGGGCAGTCCTATGCTATCTTTACCTCTCAATCGAGCCAATCAGGCCTCTCACTGGGTCAATCGACCTCCATTATTCAGAGAGAAAAAATAAAAAACACCCAACCTGCAAGCTGCCCTTCTTATGACAGCCTGTGAGAGTGGGCGGGGACAGAAACCCAAAATGGAAGCATCCCTTCCTTCCCATATAGGTTAAAATCAATGTACACCAAGTATAACGTATGTTTCTGCACACAAAAACATTTCTGAAAAAACGTATGCAAACCTGGGTGCCACTGGCAGGGCTGCGGCACACATGTAATTATACATGTACACACACAGACCGCCGCCAGCGGCACACTACTGCAAAAAGGGCAATACACTACATGGAAATCCCTAAAGAAGCATTTATGCTATCTATCATACATGAAAAAACTTTGAGACTCTCGGTTCACATATTTTGATCAAAAGATGTTTAAGCTGCCCACGACTTTCAACGTGATCTCAAAATCGGGCAGTCCTATCCTATCTTTACCTCTCAATCGAGCCAATCAGGCCTCTCACTGGGTCAACCGACCTCCATTATTCAGAGAGAAAAAAAAATTTTTGTGTGCAGAAACATACGTTATACTTGGTGTATATTGATTTTAACCTATATGGGAAGGAAGGGGTGCTTCCATTTTGGGTTTCTGTCCCCGCCCACTCTCACAGGCTGTCATAAGAAGGGCAGCTTGCAGGTTGGGTATTTTTTATTTTTTCTCTCTGAATAATGGAGGTCGGTTGACCCAGTGAGAGGCCTGATTGGCTCGATTGAGAGGTAAAGATAGCATAGGACTGCCCGATTTTGAGATCACGTTGAAAGTCGTGGGCAGCTTAAACATCTTTTGATCAAAATATGTGAACCAAGCAGGCTTAACATCACCATGCCTTTCCCTACAGTGTGCTCACTCCCTGCAGGAGCTTAACTTGTGGATTTTTTTTTCTCAATGCACATACATGATTAAGGTTTCTTTTTTCTTTTTATTTATTTATTTGCACTGTTTGACTAATTACTAAGGAGTAGATAGGACGGGAGTAGAATAAAAGCCTCTGAAGTTGAATACTTGTTCAGCAGTGAGTGTGTATGATTACTAAGCAGGGAAGACACTGACAGTAGCTGCGTGAGAGGAGAGGTGACATCTGACCATGTGCACCCAGAACTGAGGAGCCCTCACCACTGGTCGCATCCCCTGGAGACAAGCTGAAAACTATGGATCACTAAGGTAGTAGCATAAAAAATGGTAGAAATGTTATAATAATGTTGAATGGTGAAAATGTTTATTATTTCATTTGCAAGCTTCCCACAACAATTTTACTTTGTGGTAAAAACCCCTTTAAGAAGGCCTGGACTTCATTTGGTGATATTGCTCTTCTTTTCTCCCTTTGTACTATTTGAGATCGCAATGTTTGTGTTCACGTCTATGTACATTTCCTATTATCAACAGCTTGCTGATTGTCCTATATGTCTATGATATGGGTATTTCAGTCTCTTACATGAGGCTGATCTGTTACTATTATGTAGCTTGTAAATCCTTTTGACATTTTTGTATCCGCTTTTCAGATTTGGAGGTTGTTTAGTTAATAAAGATGTGATTTTGATGTTCCGCTTTTGATCTGTGCCACACCTTCCCTTCCCAAAAGTGGTGTATTTTTTATTATTATTATTATTATTATTATTATTATTATTATTATTATTATCTCCTCCTGACAAGTACAGTTTTGTTTTTAACGTAATGGACAACCCATTTAAGGCTTTTTTTTAAACGGTCCTGGCATGTAGATTATTTTTCTAAAATCTCCATGACCTATACAATGTATTGATTAGGAAGGTACTTTGGAAAATAGTTTTTGTCATATAATAAGGATCTGTAAATCCTTGTGTTCCCTGTGAAATAACAATTCTAGAGCATCTTGTCTTACATCTCTGTGTTGTGCTGTTCTTCTGTTATTCCCTCTAGAAATGTATTAATGAATCTGTCAGCTGGGTGTTACCATTCCAGTCTTCAAAGGCGTGTGTCCCTGCACATACTGACTCTGTCAGCACTGATTGGATAATGTGTGGCTACGTAGGGTCACCCCCACCCCCCCCAACTGGTAACACCCATCTGACTCACTGATTCACTAAAACATTTCTAGAAGGAATAATAAAGAAACAGCACAACACTGAGTGATAAGAGAAGCTCCAGAATTATTTACCAGGGAACACCGGTATTTACTGTAACAGGCATGCAGGGTTGGACTGGTGCCGGGTCCCAGGTCTGACCCAGCGGGGCCTGCCGTGGCCCTGTAGTGGTGAGGGCCCATCGCAGCCCCGTAGTACTGAACTCGGCACGATGAAGTGAGCTCATCTTGCCGCTGCCTTTAATCAGCCGCACACCCTATTTACTCTGCATAGCCGAGGAGCTGCCGGAAGGTGTCCACGCGCAGGCGGCATGATGACGTCACGCTGCCAGTGTTGGGAAGACAAGGAAGGTGCTCGGTTGGGGAAGGAGGTAAGGTATTATGGTTATTAATTTTATTGCCAGTTTATATGCCTGTGGGGACCCATATATACCTACCTAAGGGGACCTATATATACCTGCCTGAGGGGGCCTATATATATCTGCCTAACTGAGGGGACCTATATATACCTGCCTGAGGGGACCTATATATGCCTACCTAACGGAGGGGACTTATATATGCCTGCCTAACTGAGGGGACCTATATATACCTATCTAACTGAGGGGTCATACACAAGCCTGCCTAACTGAGGGGACCTATACACCTACCTAACTGAGGGGACTAGAGCTTCCTATTTGATGAGGGGAGCTATAGAGCGACCTAACTGAGGGTACTTATATACCTATAAGTAAGGAGCTGCGGGAAAAGTGAGTATTCTAAGATGTATATGCTGAGTCATGGCTGAGAGAAGTCATCAAGGCGGTCTGGGCCGAAAGGAAAAAAATAAGAGGGAGACGACCACTTCTTCCTGCGTTAGTACCTAGTCCAGGCGCAGTCGGGTGACACTGGAGCTCTGGAAGAGATATTAACTATGCAAGATGTCCTGGAGGTCGTCCCAGCCATCCATCTCCCAAGAGCAGGTGAGGGAAAACATACCATTCACTTGTTACACTGAAGTCATGTGAGGGCACATAGTTTCCTGTTCTCTTTACTTTCCTGCAGAACTTTCTGTCCAACTTTTTACATTTACAGAAAGTTTTGCAGGATGTATGGTTTATTCTACTAAAGGGCGACCTACCTAACCTAGCTATCTATCTACGCTAATTGTGGGCAGAGGCAAGGTATAATAGGGGATCGCTTGAATTATAATATACTGCAGTACACAAGTATCGTATAGTATATTGTACTAGCGAACACTTGTCTGAATACCCAGGTGAGACAGGGAAAAAAAAAAAGATTTAAAACTACATTATTTTTTAATTTTACCGCCATAAAACAATGCCTGAATTGTGTCTTTGTGTCCATCTGCTCACTTTTGCTATAAAGTTGGAACTAAAGGTGGAAAAGACATGCACCCTAAAATGGAAAATTATACAAATAAAAACCCTAACCCCATAACCTATCCCTAACACAGCTAAGCTGACAGAAAAAGGTTATTGGTCTAAGAAAAAACTAGTAAAACACTCCTTCTGTTATCAACGGAATTCTTTTCACCCACAAAATAAAGATAATGTGTTATTAATATCACATAGTAAGTTTCCACAAAATCCCCAAGACGAGTTTTTTCCCAGCTTACTCTATATTTTGTTTGTTTTTTTGGGAGGGGGGAGGGGTGGCAGACACTTTGGGTGTTTGGGTCCCTGAAATTCCAGATGTCAGGCCTGCACACTATGCTTAAGAACGCCCGGGCCTTCTGTCCCAGCTGTTTACAGGCATGTCTGCGCAGGCCCTTAGTGGAGCAGAACACCACCGGCGCCTTCTCCGCTATTCTACCTAGTACGTCTAAAGCCCTAGACCTTAGACGTACTAGGGGATGGCCGTGTGTCACCACGCAGGCAGCGCAACAACAACACATCATCGCACCGCCTGCGCAAGACTTCAGTAGGAGAAGCTCGGCCTACCCAGATGGCCGCACATCGGGGAAAGGTGAGTGTATTTTTTTTTATCTAATGGGGTCCGACCTGCCTGCCTATCTACAGCCTCACTGTCACATCAGAGGAGTTGCAATGGGCCCTGACTGCCACCCAGCCCACTGTCCCTGCCTACCTGGCGTGCTGCCCTAGATGGCAGACCCCAACTGGACGACAAGCCCTATGCTACTAAGTGTGGGGCTGTCAGGGGAAAGCAGAGTCAAACAGTCTGGGTTGGTAACAGTCGGGAACGTAACAGCCAAGAATCGGAAACCAGAAGAATAACGAAAGACTAGCCAAGGGTCAAAACATGGACGGTAACACAGTACAAAATCAGAGGACGAGAACGTGGTCAAGAAGCAAGCCGAAGTCAGATAAGCCAGAGTAAATAACGCACAAGAAACCAAGGGGAAAAGCAAGAGATAACCTTTCACAGGCAAAAGCTGACCAAACTGATCAGGTTTAAATGAGGTGCCCGGACACCGCTCCAGCAGCTGATTGGTGCGGCCTCCGGGCTCCTCTATTGGGCTGTGTGACACACCCTCTGACCTAATTCGAAGCCGGGCTGTCAATCCTATGCTCATCAGACAGGCTTCTCCCTGGGTGTGTCGACCAGCTAGAGGGATTAAAGGGGTTGTCTCTCCATCAGAGTTTCATAGATGAATGATTGAATGTTGGTTACTCTGTCACTTCCTGATCAGACTGTTTCCGTGAGCTCCGTGCATTCACTCCTGTATTCAACTCTGTGTTTTCAGTTGCTAATTAGTTCAGAAGCTTCTCTGAAACTACTAGCAGGAGTTTTTATCTGATCTCAAACAAAAGCCTGTAATTAGTGCTGTTTACTTTAAATAAATCAAGCTTTTTACTGCTGGCCAGCACAGAGCTGCCGCGACCTGTATGATGACGTCACTCACTGCTATCACATAGAACAGTGTTTCTCAACTCCAGTCCTCAAGACCCACCAACAGGATCTCCCACAGAATGCACTGACAATAATGATATCACCTGTGTCAGGATCTCCAACACAATGCATGGACAATAATGATATCACCCGTGCAATGCTAAGGAAATCCTGAAAACTTGACCTGTTGGTGGGTCCTGAGGACCGGAGTTGAGAAACACTGACATAGAACAAACAGCAGGGGGGAGAGATATACACAGGTTGGTTACTGAGGGAACAGGAACAGCCAGGGAGGAGATAATATGACTTGCAGCTCCTTAAAAACAGATGAACAAAGCAATATATTTGGAAAATGTCTTCATTTAGTGTTCCCTACATTTTGAAAGCTATTCTTTGTAGCGAGACAACCCCTTTAACCCCTGTAGCACCTTGCTCCTCCACGGCAACAACGTGTGCGGTGACACTAACTACCTGGGGCAATCTACCTACCTATATGGGGCAACCTACCGACCTAGGGGCAATCTACCTACTACCTGGGGGCCATCTACCTACCTGGGGGCAATATAACTCCCTAGGCCAGTCTACCTACCCACCTTTGGCCAACATACTATCTAAATATATGGGGCCTAACTGCTGCCTACCTACCTGGGGTCTACCAACCTACCTTGGGCATACCCATCCACCTGTTTGGGGCTTACCTATCTACCTACATACCTGGGGCCTTGCCCATTTACCTATCTACCTATGGCTTGCATGCCTATCTAACTGGGGCTTTGCTTGCCTACACACCTCACTAATTTAGGGGACTACCTATCTAAAAGGGGGTTCTACCAATCTATAGGGGCATATTTAGTATCCATGCTGCCCTAGACATTATAGATAGCCATCAGCCAAATGCTGATTAGTGTTTCTGTATTTTTCAGGTTTCCCCTCTGGATTGTGTTGGACGAGTGTTGGATCCATTTCTTTAATAAAATGGTCAGCGAGGCATGTTGTTGGGGAGTGTTTATTTAAATAAAGTGTTTTTGTGTTGTTTCAGTGTATTTTTTACCACTATTTTTCCAGTGTTAGTAATAGAGGTGTCTGACAGACGTCTCTCTATTACTAGCGCTGAGGCTTGGTGTCAGACAGCAATGTTTTTTTGTCACCCCAGGGCTGACACCAAGCCCCAGCACTAGTCATATAGAGGTGTCTGTCAAACATCTCTATTATTAAGACTAGAAATAAATGTTAAAAACACACGGACACAGCACAAAAAAATGTATTTAAATAAACTCTCCCCGACACCATTTTATTGAAGAAATTGAACACACACTGGCTGAATAAATCAATCATAGTCCAACTGGGAGATCTGTAGAAAAGACAGAAACACTACTAAAAGCATGACAATGCTGAACTCCATCCCCTGCATATCATGCATCATGCCTGAGCTGATCTTCTGGGTGCAAAGGAAGGAGTTTGGACCATATGATCTGATTCTGAGAGGTACAGGTCATAGCTGTAGCACAATCTCCAATGGGTTAGTCCTCTGTTCCTCCTCGGAGACTGTGCTTATAAAATGTAGCTTGAACCCACTTTCCCACCCCTGGGAAGTTTGTACAGAGTTGGAAAAAGGTAAAGAGGTGCTGGAAAAGTGAGGATTCTAAGATATTTGTGTCCAAATCTGGACGAGTGTTGGCCGAGAGAAGTTAGCATGAAGGTGTGGACCGGATGGAGAAGAAAAGGAAAACAGAGAAACGTTACCTGTGAGTCACTAAATGGACCTGAACTGTAATAACTTATATGTGTGCAAAGTGTAATGGTTTATATTCAGTAATGGTGTGGCAGTATTATTCAGTAACTGTGGTGGGGATATGTAGTCATAGTGTGGTGATATAATTCAGTCACTGTGTGGTGGTGATATGTGGTCATGGTTTGGTGTTATTATTCAGACACTATGTGGTGGGGATATGTAGTCATAGTGTTGTGGTATTATCTAGTCACTATTTGGTGGTAATATGGAGTCATTGTGTGACTGTATTTGGTTTTATTGGAATTATTGGTAATATTGGCCTCGGGATTCTGACTTTGTGTGGCAGTGTTATTTGGTAATTGTACGACCATTATTTAGTGGTTTCATACTCAGCACTTTTGATATATTTTTATTTATATAAAATGTGTTATGCGGGCAGGAGGGCATATATCGTTAGACCTTTTATGTTTATCACTGGAGTCCTGCAGCAATTAGGTGAGGGAGACTCAGATTAGTGTGATGATGTCATCACATCGGTCTGTATAAGTTGAAGAGAGAGCGGGCAGGGGCACTGTACAGAGCCCCTAAAATAAACTCCACTGGTGGGCCCTAGGCTCCCCAGTCCGACACTCCAGACATGTCACAGGTCCTCTTTAAAGTCATCACATCTCCTGACATGTCTGTTTTAGTAAATCCTTGTTCTCTGTGAAAAAAACAATTCGGAAGCATCTTCTCTTGTAACTCTGTGCTGTTCCTCTGTAATTCCTTCTTAAAATCTACTACTGAATCTGTCAGATGGGTGTGTTCCAGCACAATATGACATGGTCCAGTCAGTGCTGAGTCAACATGTGCAAGGATACACCGACTTGAAAAATGGAATGGTAACACCCAACTGACTGATTCAGTAATATATTTCTAAAAGGTATAGCACAGAGTTATAAGAGAAGATGCTCCAAAATTATATTCCAGAGAACACAAGGATTTACTGTAACAGACGTGTTATAGATCCTCACATCTGATCTGTCTATTTTAGTAAATACTTGGGACGACCAACGTTGGTTATTTGGTGTATGTGTCTCCCAATTTTGTAGTGTACGGTGGTTGTCGGCGCATTGTACGCCATCTTTTGTGTGGCTGTATATGCTCTTTTTAGCCATACGTGTGAGCCACATTCATATGGGGCTGACACTGTCGGCTGTTTTCTACGTTTGATTTGAGGAATATCGCGGCATTTTGTCGTGCGTGAGTGTGCGCCTTTTTTGCCGGCTGGTGGCGTCAGATTTGCATTGTCCGAACTTTCGTCATTTGTGGACGACAAAAATTCAGCGCATTAATGTGTGCGAAAATGTGAGCACATAACCTGGCGCTTTGCAAATGCGCCCCCTTTTTATTGTTCTGGGGCTCATTGCAGTATGTCGTCCTGTACTTATTTCTGGCTGCTGGTTGAAGTTGTAGATCGTGCGCCTACTGTGTGCGCTCTGATGTTGAATGTTGCTCCCAACTGTGCTTAAATGCCAAATGCGCCTAATTTACAAATGCGCCCCAAAAGCAGATACGAATGCCAGAATCCATACATGCGCTGCAAAGACAACATGAGCACCAACACACATCTATGTGCCGTTAACAGATGCGTAGAACTAACGAATGCGCCTAAATTTGAAGTATACAAGCCGTTCTGGCCAAACAGGCGCCCCAAGCAACACACTCGCCGAAAAAGGCGCAACGCCTAAAACATTCTGACAGTCGCAAATATAACCACTTTACAAAACAAGCGCAGAACAAATTAGGAAATACATTCGGAGCGTACAATACTTTATGCCGCATTCAAAATGGCATACGGACACCACTTTTGGGACGTCGCCCTTGGTTTCCCAATAAAATAACAATTCTGGAGGATCTTCTCTTATAACTCTGTGTTGTGCTGTTCCTCTGTTACCCCCTCTAATAATAATAATCTTTATTTATATAGCGCCAACAAATTCCACAGCACTTTACAATTTAGGTATAAGTACAGACATTACACATTAAAAAACTACTTACATATGAGATACAAGGTGTGAGGGCCCTGCTCACGAGAGCTTACAATATATTGGGTTGTATGGGTGAGAGAAAGGGTAAGAAGTGCTAAATATACAATGGTCCAACCAAGTTACATAAATATGATGTGGTTTACATACAAATTGGGTGAACCTGCCACCCTGACAGTACATCTATATACAGATAAGTGCCTGTGAGTGCCCTAGTGTAGGGAGGGACAGAAATGTGTGTGAAAGAGAGTGAGGGGGTTAACAATTAGGGATCTTGGTAGGCCAGACTGAGAAAATGTGTTCTCAAGGCACTCTTAAAACTATGAGGGTTGTGAGTGTGCCTGATCGCCCACGGTAGCATGTTCCAGAGCACGTGTGAAATCTTTGAGACGGGCATGGGACGTTCGGATGATTGAGGAATATAATCTTATATCAGCAGCAGAGCAGAGAGTGCGGGTAGGGTGGTAGACATAGATGAGGGAGGAGATGTAGAGGGATGCAGCGCTTTGGAGAGCTTTATGGGTGAGTGTGATAAGTTTATGCAGTATTCTTACTGGATGGGCAACCAGTGCAGTGACTGACACAGGGTAGAGGCATCAGTATAGCGGCTGGAAAGAAAGATGAGCCTGGCTGCTGCATTCAGGACAGATTGGAGAGGGGAGAGTTTGCAGAGAGGGAGCCCGATAAGCAAGGAGTTACAGTATTCAAGACGAGAATGGATAAGAGCAAAAATTAGAGTTTGACTTGTTTCCTCAGTGAGAAAAGGATGGATTCTGGAGATGTTCTTGAGACACAGGTGACAGGATCAGGCAAGGGATTGGATATATGGGGTGAAGGACAGATCAGAATCCAGTATAACCCTAAGACAGCGGGCCTGCTGCCTAGGAGTTATGGTGGTGCCTCACACTGAGACAGAAATAGCAGATGAGGGTTGGTTAGTAGATGGTGGGATGACTAGTAGTTCAGTTTTAGTGAGGTTTAGTTGGAGATAGAGGGAAGACATGATGTCAGATACAGCGGACAGTCACTGGTGTTTTGTAGCAGGGCAGGAGTGATGTCCCGGGAGGAGGTGTATAATTGGGTGTCATCAGCATAGAGATGGTACTGGAAGCCAAATCTGCTGATGGTTTGTCCAATGGGGGCTGTGTAGAGTGAAAAGAGGAGAGGACCTAGAACCAATCCTTGAGGAACTCCAACAACAAGAGGGAGAAGAGAGGAGGTAGAACCGGAAAATTTGACACTGAAGGAGCAGTCAGAGGTAAGATGAGAACCAAGAGAGAGCGGTGTCCTGGAGGCCAATGGTGCTGAGCATGCTGAGGAGAAGGTGGTGATCCACGGTGTCAAATACTGCACAGAGATCCAAGAGAAGCAGCAAGGAGTAGTTACCCTGAGATTTAGCAGTGAGATCATTAGAGACTTTTGCTAGAGCAGTTTCTGTGGAGTGTAAGGTGAGGAAACCTGATTGTAGAGGATCGAGAAGAGAGTTATCAGAGAGATAGCGGATTAGGCGAGAGTAGACCAAGCGTTCCAGGAGTTTAGAGATAAAGTGAAGGTTAGAAATGTATTGCCAGTTTGACAGCTGGGTGTTACCAATTGTGGGTACTGCACTTTTTCCAATCAGTGATGACAATCAGTATGTGTAGGGACACACCCCCAATTGGTAAAACCCATCTGTCAGATTCAGTAATACATTTCTAGGAGGAATAACAGAGGAACTGCATAACACACAGTTATAGAAGATGCCCCAGAATTGTTGTTTCACATGGACACAAGGATTTACTAAAACAAACATTTCAGGAGACGTCAGAGGTTCTCTTTTAAAGGGGTTTTATTGTTTCATCATTTTGCAGCCGTTTATACTGGTTGCTAAGGAGAGCTTATGAAATGGAGGGGCGTGTTTCTCCTCCCACCAGAGAGTGTCTTCACTCTGCAGACACGCCCCAAAGTGTGCATATGAGAATTCATTCTGTGTAAGCGGGAGGGGGGCAGGGTAGAGATTATCAGCTGTCGGAGACTAAGGAATCATTGGAAGTGAAAAGCTAAGTGTAACTCGATAGTGTATATCTACATTTCTCGCTCTCTCTATATATACTTTGTAACTAGAATGGGCATTTGACATCCAGGACTCTGGGAAAGATGGGTAATTTTTTTCCCCATTCTCTCACACACAGTGATATATCCTGCAGATTATTACATCTCTGACCTCTACAGATCTGCAGAAAACTGTACGCTTTATCTGTTTGTGTTTACATGGGACTGCACAAGATCTCTCTCTCAATGCTGGACCTCTGATTGCTGTCAGTGAACGCAGCAAACCCCGCACCACACACGTCTACTGATTGCTGTCAGTGAACGCAGCAAACCCCACACCGCACCGTTGACTGATTGCTGTCAGTGAACACAGCAAACCCCGCACACGTAATCTCTCTCCCCCGTTCACACATGTACCTGCGCACTGCCGTGCACAGCGACTCTGTCTCAAGCGCGTTCCCGAATACGACCTGGGGCGGCATCTGGGCAGAACGCATCTCTGTGCACACGTCCCTGCTCCCTCCCATACACAGCCTCTCCCCTGCTACTCCTACTGACACGCGTTCCCGAATATGACCGGGGGCTGGACATGGGTGTAACCCGACCGAAGCTCTCTCTCACTTCCAACAATTAAACAAACGGCCCATTCTCTTAAACAATAGCACTTTGCTTATGGTAATCAAGGGCCTACAAGCTTAGATTTTTCGTCCCCATCTGTTTAACTATGATCTTTGAAATGAGAAAACCCCTTTAAGTGATGAAACTGGAATACCCTTTTAAAGGACTACATGGCTAAAGCTCATCATTTCACTCAAATGCATGACCATTGCCATAGTGACTACTGAGGGGCCCAAATCAGGTACAACAACATTGTGGTTTTCTGCTACAGAATATTGTTCTTTGGGTTCTGTTATGTGGAGTATTATTTATACCTATTGTTACTTATGCAGTGGTTTTACTTTATTAGCAGTAAGTGGTGGGGCTCTATGAATTCTAGTTACTCCCCTGCTCACAGGGTCAGTCTGCATAATCATTACTGCTCTCCCATGAAATATCAATGACACATAACTAAATGTCCTTTCCCAGCAGTAGAGTGATATTCTGCCGGATACAGACAGGTGAGTCAGAAGGGCACTTTATTTCGGAATTGTAGTATCTTTGAACACATTGACAGAAGGTTAAGGGGGTGTGACGCGCTCTCTCGTCACAAGTTCCAGTATTCGTCACGTGATTCCCAAGAGACGGAAAAACCCGCTAATAATAAAGTTATTCAGAAGGTAGCGGAAATGACGTCACTGCCGCGCAGCAGTCTCGCTAGCAGAGTGGCGCCTACGTCATCGGCTCCCCAGCCTCCGGTTGGCTGTCACCTTCGCGCTTCGCTCTCACGCTGTGGCACCTGACTCGCTAGCTGTTGCGGCCGCTGGTGATTGGTTGACGCGCTCCCTCTCCTGCTCCTGACAAACAGCCCTCACTCATCTCGCCCAAAGCCTACATGGAACTTAGAGCGCTTTCCATTGGTTGGAGAGAGTAGGTGGGGACACGTCCTGTCCGGCCTCTTCTTGGCTCTGCCAATTGTAAGGCGCTCTGACGCCCCCTCTTCCTGGCTTGCAGTTGGTTTAGCCTGCTTGGTGGGCGGGGTGGCTTACTGCGTTGTGTCAGAGGTGTCATAGCGGCCGGAACCGTCAGACGAGGAGTGGAAGATTGGAGCTTTTAGCGGCCCGACTCAGCTAGCCGGACTTCAATGAACAGCTCGCCTGTAAGTCCCCGCGCCTGCCGTGTACTGGACGCTGCTCACACTCTGTGCGCCCGGGGCCACTAACAGCCCGGGCTACGAGCCGGCATCAGCACCTGAGGAGGAGGCACGCCCGGGCTCCCATAGACATATGGTGAAGTTGTGGCCGAGCAGGCCTGAGTCCCGGGGTATTGCTAGGCTCTCGCACTGGCTGCTGTACCCTCTCCACCGAGCCGCAGCTGGCCTCTGTCTCCTTATGGGATGTGCTGTGAACACCCAAGAGGCAGAGGGGACTCCTAATCGGGTTAGTGCTCAGGTGTGTGCCCTGTCATAGAACCATGTGATGAGGAGCGTGCGTCTATTGGAGGTCAATGACATGACCGGCCACTGCGTCCAGGGCTGGGAGCAGAGGTTATTTTAAGCTGATGTGATCCATCTCTAGAAGTATGTACCCAGCTGCTGTGACAAGGTGGATGTATCATATACACATATATATAGCTGCTATTACAGTACAACTAAATTATACACACCTATAGCTGCTGTCACAGGGTAGACATGTTTTCTATGAAAATATATATATATACACGCACATTAACACTAATATATAAATACATATACCCAGCTGCCGTGACAAGGTGGATGTATCATGTACACATTTATATGGCTGCTATTACAGGACACCTAAATTATACACCCCTATAGCTGCTCTCATAGGGTGGACATATCGTATACACATAACTGTTACTACAGGACCTATATTATATACATACACACACCTATAGCTGCTGTCACAGGGTGGACATGTTTTATATAAACACTAATAAATATAAATATATAAATACATATACACAGCTGCTGTGACAGGGTGGATCTATTTTATTTACATATACACTATGTGTGTGTATATATGTATATATATATTGTATAGGGTTTTATCCAAAAATAAGCCCTCCCCCCAAAATAAGCCCTAGCCAGATTCTTGGAGCAGGCTTTTAATATAGCCCCTACTCCAAAAATAAGCCCTAGTTAGTCAGCACCTCCTGAGTGATGTCACCTGGTGCCCGCCTCCTGGGCAGTGCCATTCCCAAGTCCCCATCCACCCCCATAATCAGCCTGTTAGACTGGAGGTTTTGCGGAAGCCTCCAGTGTTTCCAGGCTGAAGGACCTGCGATGTCAGTCACATGACCTGCAGTCCAATTTACCCAGGGGATGTGTAAAATGAAAGTTCACTGTTATACACACAACTAAAATATACCACTTGAACACATTTTTCAATCCAATTACAATCCCTTATCTAAAGGTTGGGGTACGGGGAAAAGCTGGGCTTGTATTCCCCAGCTCCCCCAATTTCAAGATAAAGGGAAGAAAAAAAGATAACAACTCCCTGGATTTAGACCCGGGGGGAAATGCGGCCCAGCTGTTGGGAAACTACAAAATCCCATCATGATTTGTAAAAAACTAGACGTGGGCATATGGGGTTTAGTTTCCAAAAGCTGGAGGGGCCCCGGTTTTGACACCCTATTTAGACTATAGGTTATGCGCTGTGTGTATCTATATACACAGGGGTGTGTGTATATACACGCTGGTACTTGCAGTTCCACAGCAGCTGCCAAGGAACTAAATGTCCTAGCATACAGTGTCTTTTCCCGTTGTATTAAAAATAAAAAATAAGCAGTCCCCCGAAAATAAGCACTAGCCCTTTTTTTGGGAATGAAAATAATATAAGGCAGGTCTTATATTCATATATAATATGAAAATTCTTATTATTTCTCTGCCATAACAGGACATATGGGCATACACACCAATAGCTGCTGTGACGGGATGGACATATTGTGTATACATAAACCTTAAATGTATATACATATATAGCTGCTATTACAGGAAATATAAATTATATACGTACACATATAGCTGCTGTCACAGGGTAGACATGTTTTATATATATATATATATATATATATATATATCACATGGGCAGTACATAGTGATGTACACAATACATGTATGTATATAGTTATACACACACTACTATATATGTGCA
The DNA here is from genome assembly GCA_025379985.1 of Phyllomedusa bahiana. Classification (NCBI taxonomy): domain Eukaryota; kingdom Metazoa; phylum Chordata; class Amphibia; order Anura; family Hylidae; genus Phyllomedusa; species Phyllomedusa bahiana. Next base: position 44,114 of record JAODAL010004832.1, on the reverse strand, counting down.
CAGTAGATAGTGATGCACACACTCATCCTTTTGGGAATTCTGTGACTTGTTTATACCCATTCCTGAAGTCTTGCTTGGTGTAGAGTATATTTCAGCAATAGGATGATTAGCCGCCTGTTCCCAGTGACAGTCCTTTAACAATACAGGTCAAGACAGCACAGCCTGCAGCATCATTTTGTCTTGTAAAACAGCAGACCCCTTGACAGAGCCCCAATGAAGTCACTGTGATCTGAAGTTTTTCTTCGTGCTCGTTTTTGCTGCTGGTTGTTTTTTGTATCATGTTGTAAACTACAGTGCAGGGCAGAGAAGTTACCGCCGGACGTGTTTTGCCGCCAAAAAACCGCCCAAAAAACTCATTGGAGACACACCTGCTTTGAATAAAAATCTGTCGTTCAAAGCAGGTTTTGGTTTTCGACAAGTTTCTTGTCCTATGCTGGGCAGCAGAAACGCTGCCAAAAAAAAGCCAGAAAATGAGCAGAATAAAGACGACCTTTGTAGAACACAGGTTGTTTTTTGTATTAAAGTCTTGTTCCGTCAGATTGTCCGCAGTTTCAAAATGCTAAAACCGACAAAAAATTGCCGAAAAATCTCTGTAGACATAGCCTTAAAGGGGCTTTGCCACAATCTCGTTTCATACCTCTTGCATTCAGCTCTTTGTGCTCAGAAGGGGGCGTGTGTGATTTGTTTGAATTGATATCATGGCCCCAGCAGGAACATCACCAGGCCTTTCCTTGTAGTCAAAGTCTGTTTATGAAAAACATTGTGAGTGCTGAAGGAAATTTTTTTTGCCTCCAGCACAAGGGTTCTTGGTTCAAATCCCTGCAGGAAACCCAAACCTGTGGAGTTTTTTTTTTCTTTATCAATGCACAACCTGATTTGGGTTTTTTTTTTTTTTTTTTTATTTGCATGTTTAACAATTACTAAGGGTAAATAAAAGACCCGGGGTTTGAAAAATCAGTAGCTACCTGAAAGGGGAGGGGATGATGACATGTGCGAAGGACTGAAGCTACAGCCTGGTCGTATCCCCCGGGACGAGCTGTAACAATGGATAACTAAGGGAGCAGTAAACAATAACGGTGCAGAATTTTTACTAATATGAATGGTGAAAAGTTATTATTTAATTTCAAACTTCCCATTATTTTACCTTGGGCCAAACCTTTTTAAAAAGGAGCTGCTGTTTTTGTATGGTCACTTGCTGATACCGTTTTTCCTAAACCCAATTTGTCTGCTATTATAAAGGTGTGGAGGGGTAAATTTGGCCACTCTTTGACTTCTAGGGCCTGGTTTACATCTGTTATGCTTTCCCTTGTTCTGCTCTGTTTCTGTCCCCCCAATGGGGTTTTGTCTTTTTTTTGGTTTGTCCCCAACAAAATGCTCAAAAACCAGGTTTTGGCATTTAAAAGGCCTTGTTGCATATCAGTTTTCCAAATGGCATGCCTTGTTTTCTTCATGGGAAAGTAGCTTTCTATTACTGGAAAACCCCGGGGGAAACGGGAGGAGGAAAGGGGCTTTGGGGATTTTTGTCAGTGCCCAGGGCATGGAAGTGAAGCAAGCTGTTTGTTGTGCAGTGTCTTAGCAGGTGGGTTGGGGCCCTTGTAGTTTTTCATGGGGGAGTTTTGGTTTGTACTCTGTATGGATCTTGAGGCAGTGGCTTGTGTATTTCTTCCTTAGGGGCCAGCACTGTCATTATCGTCTAGCAGCACACATAATTAACTCTGTTTGTGGCAGGAGACTATGTTCTGTTCAGGCAACATGTGCTGGCAGAGCGATCTGTCACATGGCTTCTAAAGAGCAGATTTTGCATTGACAGGTCTCAAATTTAAAACCCAAATTGACCGTCGGGAAAAAGGCTTTCTATCCTTTGTGGCGGGCCAATCAACATTTCCGCTGCTCCCCCCCAACCCCCCACGGGGAAGCGGGCTGTCCCCAAATTTTAAAGTTTTTTCACCTGAAAAACACGCTGACCTTCTGCATTGACGGAGTGTGACACAATCAAAGTATCTTCTTCCCTGTGCCCTCGTCTCTGATGTGACTTTGCTTTGTGTTCCCTTACTTTTTATTTTTGTATAAAAAAAGGAAAAGTAGGTAAAGGAAAATTTTAAATTTGTTTTTGAAAAATCAAAAAGACTTAAAAGGGGGGAAATTTTTTCCTATCACAGCAAGTGGTGCTGGAAGGCCAATTACAGTAAAGTAATACATTTTTAAAATACATGTTAAACAATATGTATGCTTTACCTAATACAGGCCTGTTTTATGTTTTAAACCCCCAACTCCTTCCCCTTTGGATTAAAAACCCCCAAATGTTTTGTTTTTAGTTGTGGCCAGTTTAGCAGCTTTTAAATAAAAACTGTCTGAATGAAAGTTTTCTGTGGCCTGGCTCGGATAGCCATGTGTATTCCTCCTCCCTTTTCCCTCTCAGACAGTCCGATAGCGCTGCATTACTGGCCACAACTGAAAGCACAAAGTGGTGGTCTGTGATCATGGAGACAAGAGAGCAAGTAAAAAAAAAAAAAAAAAAAAAAAAAAAAAAAAAAGGCCTGTATTAGGTAAAGCATACATGTTCTTTAATAACCTGTATTTTAAAAGTTGCCTGTTTTAACAGAAATTGGGCCCTTTTCAGCAGCATTTGCTGGAGGGGGGTTTTCCCCCTTTTTTCCAGCTAAACGGATTTGTTTTTCCCAAAAATTTGAGTTAAAATTATCCGTTTTGGGTTTTTTTTTAAAAGCATTTTCTCTTTGAAACCAGTAACAGGGTTTTTATTTTGTTTGCTGTGGGAATGCCCCAGGTCTTTATACCTTTATTTTATGGGGCATTTTGACGATGTTTCTGTGTAAGGGGAAAAATAAAAACAAAATTTTCCCGAGACTGCCATCTAAGTTTTTGGTGTCTTCTAGATCTATAGTAGTCTGTGAAAAAGCGCTGCCTGTTTGTGACTCTAATATGTTTGCAAACAGATGTTGGGTCATAGCCAATGGATATACAATACATGGAAACCTCTAAAGAAGCATTTATACCATCTACAATACAGGAAAAAAACTTTTGGATTCCTTAGTTTCAAATGTTTTTAAACAAAAAATCTTAAGCCACCCCCGGCTTACAAAGGGGTCTCCCAAAGGGGGGTGGTCCCACTGTATTTTTGGCCTCTCACTAGATCAAAATTCAGGCTTCTCATTGGGTCAACCACCTCCATAATCCAAGAGGAAAAAAAAACAAAAAACAACCCAAACCCCGCAAGCTGCACGATATAACAACCGGGGTGAGGGGCGGGGGGCAAGAGACCAAAATGGAGGCATCCCTTTCCCCTATATAAAATTTTAAACAATATATGCCCAAAAAAAACGTTTTTTCTGCACAAAAAAAAAAATTCCTGAAAAAAACAAATGTGAAAACCCGGGGGCCACTGGGCTTGAACCCCGGGAGGTAAGAATTTAAAAAAGGGGCCACCCCCTCTTGAATCCCTTGTAAGGGGGGTGGCTTAAACATTTTTTGATCAAAAAAGTGTTTAACTAAGAATCTCAAAGTTTTTTCATGTATTTTAGATATCATAATAACCAATGAATGTCACAAGGTTATCCATTTGGATATTTTTAAAACATTATACTGGTGCTGTAGCACCGAAATAAACCAGAAAAAAGGTGCCTCCTCCCTCCCCCTTCTGTTCTTTTTTGCCATTTTTGCTGGGGGGGGTTTTCTTTTTGGGGGTAACATTTTGGAAGGTCATGGCTGCACGTGACACTTCTGGACATCAACGTTCAGGAAATGCCACGTGACCCCCCCGCGCAGTTATTTTCCCACTGCTTTTACCCAAAAGGGGTGAATGGGAAAATTCAGGGAGACATCAGGTAGTGACAGCACTGGAAAGTAGATCGGGAGCAAGATTTTTATTTTAGTATTTCAGCACCAGCATACGCCCATAAAATAGGGACAACCCAAAAAAAAATTTTCCAAAAAGGATGTTTGCAGGGGCCCCAAACTTGTTGTTTAAAAAAGGGAAAGTCCCCCATTTCACACATTTCAGTCGTTTTTTCAGCCGTTTTTTGTTTTCTAAAAATGCTGAAAAAACGATTGAAAACAGCTCCCATATACTTTAATAGTACAAATGTTTTGTAGTCTCCACAGAACGTGTTTTTTTTCAGCTAATTTCATATGTGAACTGGTGGACGTTTTTTTGATGCAGTTTTTGGATGGTTCTGCTGAAAAACTGCCCACGTGTTTAAACAAGGTATATGAATTTTGCATACTTTATAAACTGTCCAAAAACCTCAATAAAAAAAAAAAAAAAACAGAAAACCACCCAACAAACTTGTCGGAAACCCAGCTGCTTTGGATAACAAACCTCCCGTTCATAGCAGTTTTTAGGTTTTCGATTTTTTTTTTTTTTTTTTTTTTTTGGTCCTATCTGTTTAGACCTAGCCTAAGGCTATGTCCACACTGCACAGGATTACGATCGTATCTCCGGTGCTTTTCGTTTTTTAAAAGCGCCGCAGATACGATCGTCAGTGCGGTGCCCTAGACGGCAATTAGAAAAGACTAGTTTTGCTGTCTACACAGCTCGTCTTTTTCTCTGCCCGTCTTTCGGCAGCGGCGTATTATACAACATTTTATAATACGCCGGCGCTTCTCGTCTTCCTGACTTTCTTCCCAAAACAATGCTATTGTATGGGGGCATGGGGAAAAACGAGAAGCGGCCGCGGCTTTTGCACAAAGCGTGACAAAAAGCCGCGGTCCTGCATCAGAGAGAGAACGGCCGCTTTTAAGAGGGCCGTTTTTTCTCTGATGCAGTGTAAAACATACCCTTGTCACCGATCATCCACAAAAAATGAGCGTCAGTGGGATATTTTCCAAAAGAAGGGTACATTTACACAATGGAATTTGCCATGGAACCCATGTTGGACTTTGCTTTGAAACCCCTATTTCACTGACCTCCATAGAAAAACTGTGTCATTGCAGATGAAGCTGATTTTTCCAACGCAGATTTGAAACCATTGTGTGTGGGTGGGGAGAAGTTGGGGGAAAGAGAGAACAGGGCATGGCACTACTTGATGCATATTCCAGGTTAAATCCTAGCCCCCACCTTCTATCAAACACATTTGTCCCTCCCTACACCTAGGGCAATCACAGGCACTTATCTGTATACAGATGTACTGTCATGGTGGCAGGTTCACCCAATTATTATTATTTTTTATTTTTTTGTAAACCTCCCCATATTTATGAAACAAGGCTGGACCATTGTTGCTGTATTGTTTAAAAAAAACAAACAAAAAAAAACCCCCCTCAAAATCCAGGTTCAAAAAAAGCTTCAAACCCACATCTTGAAATGAGCATCTAGACTTTGCATCACATTTTTCAAAGTGGAAATCATATGAGCATATGCTGAGGGTGGTTTTACGCTGTGTTTTTTGTTTAAAAAAACTTCTGCAGTTTTTGCGGTAGTTTTTATGTTCAATTATAACCGATGCCAGGAGTGGCATCCAAACAAACAGTCAGATATAGAGGAAAGACTTGGAGTATGTTCACACGACATGTTGGATCCAAAAAAAGCATCCAACAGGCAGGTCCATGTTTGGATGCGTTTTGGCTGCAGTAGGATCGCACCCTATAGTTTTAAATAGGGCTCCTTCTTAATCAAACAGATCAAGAATTGTCAGGACTATACTTTGAACGGTTGTGAAAGATGCATGTAAAACACTAATCGGCGATCACTCGTCTGAACGCTGACGCGTTTTATATTTAATCGCACTGCTTATTGTTAGACGCATGTTTAAGGTCTGAAACATGGACCCAAACACACATCTAAAAGACGCCGTGTGAACATCCCCTTTGCCGCCTTGCTGGATTCACTTTTGGCTTTGGTTAAAAAAAAGTGTCATTTTTCAAAAACACTGCTGTGTGTGAAACCAGCCTATAGCTCTGATATTTAATGTAACTGCCCCTAAGAAGTTCTGGATGTAGCACTGGTTCTGTTCTATGAAGGGCAAGGTTTCTAGAATGATTTGGTGGACGCGATGTGCATGTGATGGTGTCGGACTTTGTTTCACGGTGCTCGTGCTTAGCCTTACTTAACCTCAATTAGTATCACATGGGCTGGGCAGTTTATACAGCCTCATGGTTGCTAGCACAATACTCAGGAAACTTTTTTTTTTTTTTTTTTTTTTTTTTTTTTTGCAGCCTCCTTATCTGTGTGAAATTGAGTGTTGTTGTAATTTGCTTCGGAAACGCTACTTCCTTTTCGGGCAGGTTGTTTCTGCTTTGCTGTTTGTTTTGTGGGAGTCCTATTTCTGTAGCATATTGAACCTTATACATGTGTTCCTGGTCTGCTGCTTGATTTGTACACAGCAGACGCAACACTTCCAATCATTGTTTTGTTTTCTTATTTCTTCTATACATCAGTTTCAAAGGAAAAAGTAACAATATGTCAATAGGAAAGCAATAGAACATAAGAAAAATGTGAAATATGTACTTGCATACTACCTTCTGATTAAGGCCTGGTTCACCTCTGCATAAGGGCCGGTTCACATGACTTATTCAAGCCGTAATTGCAGGACGGATTTCGCCCCCCAAATTACGGTTGAGTAAAGGGCGGGGCGCTGCCCGCCGGCCCATAGATTTTTATTATCCCGCCGGGATAATGTGCATGTCACGGTCTCCCCGCCCGGCGGATTCACCGAGCTGGTAGGAGAGACGGAATCCATAGTTCTCTATGAGAACTATGGATTCCGTAATGACAGGGACGGATTCCAGCCGTATAGCAGCACAGTACAGCGCGCAATACAGCTGGAATCCGTCCCAGAATAAGCCGTGTGAACGGCCCTTAAGAGGTATCATTGGGAATCTGTTACAGAGAGGGAACCAGATCCATTTTACAATGGACACCAAAGATGTCCGACAGGTCCCTTTGACTACAATAGGGTATGTGGTCTCCGCCATGATGTTTTCAGCCCTTCCCAACCGAACTTGCGACAGAGGCCAGGCCTAAAACCAGTTGGAGAGATGGGTTATTTAAAAAAAAAAAAAAAAAAAAAAAAAAACTCCTTCAAGCTCAAATCCACAACCTAGCTTGGTTGAAAATGTGAGATTACTAATAAAAACAAGATACTGATACAGAATGGGGCAGATTTATCAATAGTGTCTTACTTTTAGATAGTATAAAGTTAGACCAGACAGTCTTACAATGCACCACATGTATCATAGTGTTGATAAATCTGGTGTAGGTTAGAACTATCTAGTCTAACCTTATGCCATATAAGGGCTTGTTCACACGACGTTTTGGATGCGTTTTACGGATCCGTTTTTAACCTGCGAAAACTGGATGCGAACTGCATCCAAAAGCGGATCCAGAAAACGCAACAGCTGATCCTTTTTTGGATGCGTTTTGCATGCGTTTTACGGATCCATTTTTTGGATTCGTTTTTTTCAATGCTTTATTTAAATCAACCTATCAAACTGCAATTTAAATATAATATAACCTATCAATGACCAAGAAAAAAACCTTTTTTTACCTAGTGTCAGTCAGCTATACATACACCTGATTTTAGAACCCGCCCTCCCCCTATTTTTTTTTTTTTAAATCAACCAATAGTTTTCAAACCCACCCCATGTAAATTAATTAATAAAAATCATGTATAAACTAAAATAATTTCTCTAAACTAAATATTTATATATTAAATATATATTTTTTTTTTATATTTAATATATATATATATATATATATATACACACACACTATTATATACATTTATATATATTTACATACATTTATAAACTAAATATAAGCCAAACATAATAAAATTTTATATTTAATTTAAAATCCAATGCGTTTTAAACGGATGCGTTTTTGGCATCGAAAACGGATCTAAAACGCACCCAAATGTATGCTGCGCTTTTGCAATCCGCTTTCTGGGATGCCAAAAGCGCACTCCATTATTTCCTAGGGGATTTCTCTTGCGTAAAACGCAAGAAGAATTGACATGTCAATTCTTAAAACGGATCCGAAAAACGCATCGCGAAAAGCGCATCGGCAATCACTCATGTGAACAGCGATGCGCTTTTGACATTGAAAGCAATGTTAATCACACTGACAATTGTCAGATCCGTTTTATGGATCCGTAAAACGGATCACAAAAACGTCGTGTGAACAAGCCCTTAGTTGGCTTACTTTTACGACAGAATTTGGTCGCAGATTCTGGCGCATTTTTGGTCGCATTTAAACCACTGCCCCTTCTGCGAAGCCCCTCTGTGGGACTCAGAAGCAGAAGCGCCTGAAACTGTGTAAAACGCATAGTAAATGTGGCGAAAAGCTTGTTTTTGGCGCAAATTGAACCTGAATTCTGGCGCATCAGCCTTGATAAATCTGCCCCATTATTTTCTTCTTACCTGTTTTTATTTTCTGATGGTGGATTTCTCAATTCGGTTGTTTGTATATTATGGGGGGCAGCCATCTTGTCTGAGCTGCTTTTAGAGAGATGCTTTACAGCAGCTTCATGGACATAGGAGCCTGGAATGGGAAGGAGGGGACCCATTGACTTCTATAAGGCATGCTCTATGATCTGGTAGTATTAGAGCCCTGTCTGTGCTGATAATGAGGAGACTGCTGAAAAGTTTCCTCTACAGAACAGGAAGTATTAGGCAAAGTCTACGAGGCAGTGATTTGATGTCGGATTTGATATTTCAAATATTTGATAAATCCGACTGTAAATCATCCCCATAGATCTCAATAGAAAATCCCAGCTGTAGTCTATACAGCTTGGATTTTCTGAGACGGGATTTGAAATCCGAAAACTGGCTAAAAAACATGTTCTATAATCCGCTGTATTTCACTTGAAAACGGCAGATTCTAGTACTGTTCAGTTGACTGGGGTGGCTGAAATCCGAAAACCACAGAAATAAAAATGGGACTAGAAAAAAAAGGGGAACAGTGTTTTAAAAAAAATTTTGGGTTAAAGACTTTTGCCAGTGTTTTTTTTTAAAAGGGTTTCGGGCTGTGGGGGCCCGGGGTCCCCATTCCCCTTTTAATTTTTTCCGGAAAAACGCAGGGAAGAAGTAAACTTTTGCTTTCTTTCTCCCAGCGCGGGAGAAACCGAAAAAAACAGACCGTAATCGTAGCTCTGAATGGGGAGCTATAAATTTTTACCATATTTGGGCAGTCGGTTTTCGGGGAAATTTGAAAGAAAATTTTTTACCCCCTGAATTTACGGATCGCAAAAACTCAGTGGGGGAACATACCCAAAAGCTTTTGGCCCCACCCCAGTATGGAAAAACAACCCGCTTTTTTGGCGGTTTCTAGGATTCGGGAAACCACTGAAAATACGTTTGGTTCGGGCGGGCCCATGACTTTATAAAGAAAAAAAAATTGCCCTTTTTAAGTCGACAAAGGGGGTTTTTTTATTTCCCGATCTTTTTTCTGGTGCCATTGGGGTTTGGGGAACGTGTTGTAAAAAACTGGGGGTTTTTGGGTTGCCCTTTCAATCATTTTTCCTGCCCCAATCAATTAGGGGCCGGACGGAAAAAAGACAAAGCCCGGACCGGGGCTTTTTCCCACAAAAATGATAATCCCCCTTTGAGCATCCGGGAAAAAAAACGGTCAAATAATCTAACAGTTTTTGTTTTCGAATTCTGTGTGGATTTTACCCGGTTAAACTATTTTGGGCCTGTGGACACAGTGAAAACTGCAGGATTTTAGAGTTTAAAAAAAAAAATAAAAAAAAATCGATAGTGATATGAAAAATAAACAAAAAACCAAAAAAAAATTTTTAAATGCAAAAAGATAAAGTTTAAACAGGAAAAGGGTTGATAAAACCCCCCCTTTTTAAAACACAAAATTTTTCCCCCACCTTACCCCAGGGGGGGGGCCCTTTGGAAGCAAAATTTAAAAAGGTTTTTTTATAAACTCTCAAAAAATTTTTGCCTAGTTCTGTTTACCCTGTTCAAAGCCCATGAAAAAACTTAAAAGGGGGTTTTAAAATTCCCCCCAAGTTTTTGTCCCACAGTGCTACAAAAGATAATGGTTTTAGCCTTTCCCCTCTCCCCATTGCTGGGGAAAAAGGGGGAACAATCAAGTGACCTTTCTGTCCCTGACAAGCAAAACACTAAAATTGTGGTTAAAAAAAAAAAACCAAGTAGGGCCCTTTTCTAGAAACCAGTGACCAAGAGATCTCCTCAAACCACTTCCTATGTCTCTGCTTCTTGGACCATTGGGGCATGAATTGTGTGTCTCCTGCCGTCCAACAAGAAATTTAAACTTTTGGGGTTTATTGACCATTTTGGGGTTCCATTCTGTGGCAGTAAACCTGAAGCCTTTCCCTTTGGGTTGGAAAAAAAGGGGGTTAGCACTTTTTTGCCCTTACCGGGTATTTGCTGTAGATAATTGTGATTTAAATTGAAAACGTGGGAGGGCGAAGGGAAATACTGAAAAAATATAACCCAATTTTTCACAGGGCTTATTTGGGGGGGAATTTCAGCCCCAAAATTTTGCGTTTGTACTTGTATGTGTGTTGTGTGTGTTGTATGTATATATTTTTACTATATATATATATATATATATATATATATGAATTTCTCTTATACGCTTATATATGTACGCATTCACTTATTTTGAACCGTATAGATTCTTTTGAAGAGGTTGATTTAAAAAAAAATTGGGTTTCGATGAGTAAACAGTATCCTGATTGTATTGTGGCACAAAAGCACTATGGTTTTTTTCCACATTCCTGAGGAACATGAGGTTCCTATGGGTTTTTTAAAACAAAAAAAATATATATATATATATATCTATAGTAGATTATATTGGGTTTTTCCACTGAAATTCAGTAAAATTTTTTAGCTGATAGAGGCATGTCACCTAGAATCGTGCCCAGATGTTGAGAACTATAAAAGGGTTCTTATGCCCAAATGTACATGGTCAGACGATGGGGGGGTGCTAAGTGTTGAAGTGGTAACTTATTAGCAAATAAAATCATTGACAGCCCCAGATTAGGGTATGTACACACGGTGCAATTGCGGCGCATACAGTACGTGCCGCAATACGCCGGGTGTTTTGGGAGTCACACTGATCAGCGGCTTCTCCGAAGTAACGGGGGACGGGGACCTTGCCGGCACTCGTAAACAATGTATTAAGTAGTTTGTACTGCGGAAGTGGAGGGGGGGGGACAAGGCATAATCCATAGTTTTCTGAGAGCTATGGATTACCGTAATTGCAGTGTGCATCTCGCCGCGTTTTAAGTGCAAATACGTGCCAAAATTACGTCGTGTGAACATACCCTTAAACTCTCAAAATATTTTCTTAACATACTCTAGCACTTTTTGTAGTCTGATGCCATAGAGGAACAAAATTAAAGGGAGTAAGTGGAATTTTTAAAAAGTGTGTGTGGGGAGGGAGATAGAGGTTTCTTGTTGAAACCTAAGGGAATGTTCACAGAGCATCTTTCAGGACCGATTTTTGGGCCGGAATTGTGCTGCAATACACCTTGAAATACATCCTGTAACACGGTAATCATAGCTCTCAGAGAACTCCATTGTGGAGGTGATTGGAGCCCCCACCTCCCCGGGCTTTAGAAGTACGTGCTGGCTTGCACATACTTCTAAAACGCCTGTCGTATTGCGCCGTGTACTATTCACACCTCAATGTGCCATGTTAACATACCTAACAGTGTTGTAGATGGCTGGAAAACAATGACCTTGGAACTAGGCTTTTATATACTGTGTAACAAAAAAATGAAACGCTCATTTCTCGCCACAATACAAAACTTGACCATAGTTGGAGAAAAGTATTCTGGAACTGGTTCAGATGGGGGTCATTTCAGTTCCCAGGAATCAGTAGAGTGAGGGTTATTGCTTAAAGGGAACCTGTCACATAGTTTATGCCCCCCTTGTTGAGGGCAGCACAAGCTAGTGTCAGACCTGCTGTTCCCAGCACTGTGTCCCTTATTCTGTAAGATGCTGTAGTTTTCGAGTATTTAATGCTCAAATCTACAGTTTTCTGCCAGAAAAGAGTCATGAAGAGTCTGTTTAATTCATGCCCTGCCCACCTGAGGCTAGCCCTCAGCAAGAAGGGCATAACCTATGTGACAGGTTCTCTTATACAGTATATGGTTCCAAGGCCAAGCTGCCGACATTATACATGTTTGAACAAAGCCTCATTCAATTATCATGGGCCCAAGACTTAAAACATTCACTGTAAATCTTCTTCAGGAACTGGTGTTTATTTGACTAGTCCTCCAGATGTTCTTCCAGATCTTAATTTGCAAACCTCAAGGATTCCTGATGTTGGGGGTCTTATACCAGCAAAAAAATTGTAAATCCGTTCCGAGCAACCAGATGTTTTAGAAATAGTCAGTGGGAATTCAAAGAGTTGTTCACACTGGTGTGTTGGTAGATCCTCGTTTTGGATCCGAAAAAAAACGCTTTTAAAAGAACTGCGTCAATCGTGTCCAACATGCAGGTGTGTTTGGATGGGTTTTGGCTGCGTCAAACGAATCAAGAATTGACAGGACAATTCTTAGAATGGATCTGAAAGACGTATGTACATACACATCAGTGATCACTCGCCTGAATGCCGATGTGTGTTTTACATTGAAAGCAATATAAATCACACTGCACAAACGTATAAATATAAAGCTTATTGCAGCTTACCCCTTTGTAGTGTGTCCGTACACATATGAATAGGTTTCCCTTCTTAACACCTTCAGAAGCCTTTAAACACGTTGCTCTGATTCATGTGGTTTTGCACGATCCGCACGGAAGGAGCTGCCAGTCCAACCTCCAAATGCAACACAGAATCCATCCAAATGACGGAACATCCAGCGAATCAGCTGATCACTTTATTCCAACGTGTATAACAGACAGGACAGTGGACATACAACCAGGGCTGTGGAGTCAGAGTCGGTGGCTATTTGCAGGAGTAGGAGGCATCATAAAAGGGACTGTCTCCAATATCCCAAACTTATATAGTAAGTTGGTCCAAGTTAGTTTGATTGCAGTGCAAGAGCAAGATGAATTTGGTCCGGCAGTGCTGCTGCTCCAATATCTTCAGCCTAATCACATGAGGAGTGTAATTGATGACATGGAGTAGCAAAGCGCTGCCCCAGGGGCTCAAAGATCTGCTTCCATGCGCTAACGGATTCTGGCAACATTTTTCATCTGTTTTCAAAGAAGTAGCAGGGATGAACCCTTCATCAAAACATTCACTGTGGCTGAGGGCAATTCCTTAATACCCTGTCATTGTTAGAGATTGTTACCCACTGTGGTCAACGCTTTGCCACCCAAGTAGTGTAGAGAGGCCGTTCTTAGCCTGGAATAATGAGATCAGACTTTTGAGGTCTGTATGCAGGATCTGATGGAGGCATTAAATAAACTATTTCTCATGAACAATTCGGAGGGGACTCCAGATATGTTTCTGCAGTGTTTTGCATATTTACAATTTTTTCATGTTCTAATAGTCAATATCCCAATAATTATATTTTACTCTGACAAGCAAAATAGGTAACAATGTTTTGAACTTGTGTCTTTCAGGCTCTTATATCTCTCCATCACACTCAGCTTTGTGCAGAGGATACTGTAATTTATATATACAGTCATCTTAACCATCTTCTACATCAATGTGACCTTGCAAGGAGTATTTGTAGTCCATCTGCTTAGTTCTGCAGATTCTTTCCTGTTACTGTTCTGCTCCTAAAAATCACAATGTTAATTTGTATTTTTAGTATTCGGGAAATTCACCTTTGGTTTTCAGCACTGCCTGAATCTGATTCATGCAGGTCTTGACCAAAATTCTGATCGCATGGTAACTTCTACACATGCCCAATGGTTGGTGCAGAACTGGATTGGATACACAAATACAGATTTTCTTCCAGAACTCCATTACCCACAAGTGTTCAAAACATCAAAACATTGTTACCCTTTTGATTATCAGTATCTGTTCTACTAAATGCTTGATTATTGTATCAATAGGTGATGATAAGAGCCTGATGTTACATTTTACTATCGTAAGTTATTACTTTAAACATGCGCCATGTATGAGGGAGTAGGGTCACGAGTCGGGAGGTTTGGGACAATAGAGAGTCGGGGCTTTGGCTTGCCGACTCCACAGCCCTGCATACATAACGCCGACGCGTTTTAATAAACCGCTTAGAGGCGGCGATTGGGAGAAAAAACAGATTACGTGAGGCATTTTGGATAATGACGTGGGACACACGCCATCCCAAAGGAAAGAATAAACGTGATGACCTCATGTATATCTACTAATCGCCTCCTGTACGGTCCTTAGCATGGTATAATAGATTTGAAATGTCTCTTTATTTTTATGTAGACATGTATTTATTGACAGAATATGTCTATTGTATTTGTAGGATTGGAAAGAGTTAATCTGTGGAAACCACGCCAATCAACGTGTGATTGTGTTATGTGCTCTTTTAATCATGTTGATTGGCGTGGTTTCCACAGATTAACTCTTTCCAATCCTACAAATACAATAGACATATTCTGTCAATAAATACATGTCTACATAAAATAAGAGACATTTCACAATCTATTATACTGCTAAGACCGTTACAGGAGGCGATTAGTAGATATACATGAGGGATCATTCACGTTTATTCTTTCCTTTGGATTGCGTTAGTTGTCCACGTCATTATCCAAATATGCCTCAGTTAATCTGTTTTTTCTCCCAATCGCCGACTCTTAGGGTTTATTAAAACGATTTTCTCTGACCGTCGTCGTTAGTGTGTATGCTGTATGTCCACTGCCCTGTCTGTTATACACTTTGGATAAAGGGGGATAGCTGATTCGCTGGATTTTCCCCTCATTTGGATGGTTCTGTGTTAAATCCCCTGCAATTGTTTGATGCGTTGTTTGGTCCGTTCAGGCCCCCCGAAACATGGATCCAAACACGAATTAAAAAAGGGGATCCAACGTACCCTAGGCCTCGTTCCCGGCTTAAAGCCGAGAATTGGGGGGAACCGATTTCGCCCCCGCTTACCCCGGTTTCCCCTGGGGCGGGGGAGCCCGCGGGCCCAAGCCCACTCTTCAGGCGCTAACTCTTGAGACTGTGGTTTCCGAAGATGGCGGTTTTCCAGCCGTACTGAGCGCAAATAAGGGGGCAATACGGCTAAAAATCAGTCCCAGAAAAAACCCGTGTAAAAGGCCCCAATGGTTCCATTATCGGATAATCTATGGTTCGGCTAAAAAATAATTTTCCTCTCAAAACGGACTTTTTTTAGTCCCGTCATGTCGGGAATAGCTAATAAATTGAGGAAAAACTGATATCTATTTGGAAATTTTGTTGGGACGGATCCCTTCCTCACTGCAAGATCGTTTTCAGGGCCCGGGAAGGGTTAGTTTTTTGGGGAATGCCAAACTGGTCTGGAAAGAGGGATATCGTCATCGAAATGGGGAAACATTTGACATCCTTACATTCCTATCATTTAAAAATTCTTGCTGGAAGGGGTCGCTGAAGTTCTTAAATCCAGAACCATAAAGGAGCACTCCAGGACCAATATTTAAATTTTTTTTTAATTTTAGGTTTTTGTGACCCAAAACTTTGCCCCCGGGTCCCCAAGGCGCTGTTTAAAAACAGTTCTGTATGCAAATTCAAGTTGTCTCATGAATTCACAGTAACTGAGACTGAATTTTTCATAGGACTGACTTCCGGTTAACCTGGAGCTTTAGAAAAATCTAGGAACTTTTTTTTTCTACTAATCCCCTGACCTCCTGGGGCCCGGGGATAAAACGAAAAGGATATTTCAGTGCATGTAGCATGGAAGCCCTAAAAGGAGTGGGGGGGGGGTTCGAAGGCTGCTATTAATTGAAGGTGAGTAATCCTGGGCCCCCAAAAAGCATGCCTGATTGGGGTCTAATGCTGTTATAAAAGGGAGCCCTTTTTTATCTGGGGACACACATGACACGGATACAATATTGCTGATGAGCTACCATTAGATTTGCTAAGCTTTTGGGGATGGAGTTTGGTCCTACATATCTTGCTAAGGTTGTTACAGCTTTCACACGTTGGAGGTTATTTTTCCCATTGTTTTGTGAAAAATTCTTAACCTTCAAGAGCAAGAAGCTTTCATAAGGTTCGAGCCCATACAGCATAGGACAAAAAGCAAAACCTAAGGGCTTGTCCTCACGGCAAGGGTTATTGGTCGGTTTTACAAACCGTCTGAAAACAGACATGCAGCGCTCCCCCATAGACTTTAATAGAAAATCCGCCCGGAGTTTTGACACTTTTGGGGGTCCGCAAAAAAATTAGAACATGTTCATTCTTCCACCCGGTTTTCGGGCAGAACGTGAACATGTGGATGTGCCTCCCTCCTGCATGACAAAAAAAGACTAAAAATCTGTTGGGAAATCCAACCGTTATTTGGTCTTTGCCATGTAAACACACCCTAAAAACGCTTTGAATCTGAGTATTTTGTCAGGTTTTTTTTTTGCCCAAAGCAGCTCTGTTTCCAACAAGTTTTTCAGGTGTTTTTTTTTTTTTTTTTTTTTTTTTTTTTTTTTTTTGGGGGGGTTGGGGTTTTTTCGGGCAGTCTATGTGAAAAGTCCTCCATCAGATTTTCCAAGGTTTCTAAATACTAAAAACCATCAAATCTGAAGGAAAACCTGTGCTTTTGTAGACAAGCCTTGCCCCTCAAAGTAAATTTTTGCGGACTCGGGAAAAGTTTTAAAACTTTCCCAAACCTTCAGTTTTGAAAACCCCCCAATAAAAATACCTGTGGAATACAGTTGTTTTTGTTTTTAAGTCATGTGAAAAGTTTTCCAGATTTTCAAAATTTTCAAAATAGTAAAAACCACCCAAAATCGAGGGAAACCCTGTGCAGTGCGACTACCAAAGTTAGTGAATTTTTTACAATTTGGGCCCCCACAAAACCAAAATTTTTGAAGTTTTAAAATTACAGTTCCTCATGTACAAGCTGTAGTGGATGGAAGATATGGAGCCTAAAGTATAATTTCAAAAAAATTGTTCCCTTTTTTGCTTGTCAGTGAAAAATAAAATTTTTTTTGGATAGACTTTAAACAAAAAAAAATTGAAAATATGAAAACCTGCGGGAAAACTTTTGGGGAGTCTCTGCATTTTTTTTCTGAGAAAAGTATTGCCTCATCAGTCCTGCATAATGCCCTCACATCGGGGTCCTTATTTCCGGGGCTAAGAACGGCACTTACACTAACTTGGGTTGGGGGAAAGCGGTGACCCGGGGAAAACATCTCTAACAATGTCGGGGTATAAAGGAATTTCCCCTCGCCCAGCAGGTTATGAATGGTTATCTTTACTTCTTTTGAGAACAGGTGAAAAATGTTGCTGAAATCTGTTTGCCCCGGGGCAGAATCTTTTCCCCCGGGGCAGCGCTTTTCCTGCTCCATGAATCAAATTACATCCTCATGTGAGGAGACTGAAGATATGGGAGCATAGCATGGCGGCCCAATTCCCCTGCTCTTTTCCGAAAAACTGGCCCCAAATTTTATTTTTGGGGGGTCGGTCCTTTTTGGTGACTCCCCCTCCTGAAATTTTGGTCCAATTCCACGACGCTGATTCCACAGCGCTGGTTTGGGGGTTTGAAAACAGACCAGCACAATCCAGTATCTGCAGCACTCTATTGGTACAATCAAAGGGAACATTGGAATTATTGGAAAAGCATTTCTGCTACTTTAGATACATGAGAACTAGAGGTTCTTAGTGTAAATTTTTGATCAAAACTGTAATAAGCCCACCTTCTGCTACCCAGGTGACCTCAATATGGTTCCTACTCTGTTACCTCTCTTGGGGCCTGTTCAGATCTCCACATTTCAGGGACAGACTATTTCAGCTACAAGCTACTCTGCATTGATTTAACAACCTGTGCAAAAACCAAAGTGGGGGCAGCCACTCCCTCATGCAAACAGTCTAAAAAAAAACCAAAAAAGACATGCAATCATCCCCATAGACTTTAATAGAAAATCCGTTCAGCAGTCCACACTTAACAGATTTTCTGCTTGACGGTTTCTCAAGCCTCCGGCGTTCCTAAAAACTTGGAGCATGTTCATTCTCTTGCTCGGTTTCCAGTCAATGGGAACCGAGCAGAAAGTGAGTGTGCATGGTTTTTTTTCACAGTATTTGGTTGGTTTTTGGTTTTTAAACTCAGTACATTTTTCTGCTTGAAAACATTTTTTTCAAAAACCTGAACAAAATCAGTGCCAAAATGCCGACTGCTAAAAAAAAAAAAAAAAAACGCCATGTGAATGCATTAACAAATGTTACCCAAGAAAGAGACGCCTATACTTCCCTTCATTCTCGCCTCTATTCTAGTGCTGGCTTTCCCCTTTTACTTTGTCCTCTTCTAAACAAGACGTCACTACTAATTGGCTGTATTGGTCATGTGCCACTCCCTGACATCACCATGCAGAGGTGAACTGCTCAGGATGCCGTAAGCAAAGGCACATGACTACCCACCAAAAAATGGATTTCGCAGCGCCTCTTGTTTACAAAAGGAAAACAGGAACTGGGAAAAAACCAAGGGTTAGAATAAGGTGGGTTTTTTACATTTCATGGCCCCAGCAAAAAAATTTATTTGATACTTAAAGGGGTTGTCTCACCAAAAAGGATTCTTTTATGTTAAAGATTTTACAAAAAAAGTCACGCCAATATATGTCCATTACGTGTCCTCTTTCCTAGATATCCCCTCTTGTATGGGTGCATCGCTCCTCCGGGCGCTAAGCTCGACCGTTGATCTTCTGGTAGGCTGCCACACGGTTGTATGTCGCCTGGCTTTACTCGCCTGGGGAAGCCAGAAAAACCCCCCCTGAATTAAAAATAAAAAACCAGGAAACAGGATGGGTAAATGAATCAATGTATGAGGAAACCCCCTTTTAAGGGGGTTGTGTGGAAAAACCAAAAAAAAAAGAAAAATTTAGGAGGGATACTAAAAAATAAGCAGTAAATATACGGCAAAATACAGTGTGTGAACCAACGCTGTTAATTACATATTATTGCCATGTTGGATCTTTCTCCTCTGTGGACTAGTGGGCAGAGCTACAGCTACTAGATGCGCAGTTTGAAAACATTTCCTGCAGCAGCTTCCTCCCTGCTGAGTGTGTGGCATTTATTTGCAGAGCCACAATCTGTCAGGATGATGACACAGCACAACTAGTTATCCGTCGCCTAAAGAAAAAAGTTTTTCATACTGCTTACTCGCTTTAAGGGGCAAAAGCCCGGGGGAGCGCCTTTTTTGCTAGATTTTTTCCCCCCCCCCCCCCCTGACAAAATGAGCAGGCTTTTCTAATTAAAGGTGTTTAGGCATTTTTTTTCCTTAGACACTAGTTTTTTTTTTAGTTTTTTTAATTTCCTGCAGAACCACTTTAAATTAAGAGATCCATTGCTTAAAGTGGCTGTTTGAGGCTCATAAAATGCTGAGGAAAGACCCTTCTGCAAAATGAGAAGTATATTCCTCAAGAGTGTTTTTATCCATCTTGGACAGAGAAAACTTTTTTGTCTCCGTGCCCAAATTTGCTTCTAAAAATGGGTTTTTTCTTTTTAAGTAAAAACCCTTAGGTAAAAAGGTCCCCAATCCGGGCCCCAAGGCCACCCAAGGCCCTGTTTTCCCGGGTTTCCTTGATTGCAAGGTGATATCATTTTTTGTCAGTGCTTTTGTGGGTGATCCAAAAACATCCTGGGGTGGGGTGTAGGACTGGGGTTGGGGGAACATGCTTCAGGTCATTGTCCCACCTTGATTTTTTTTTCCTTTTTTAAAAAAAAAAAAAAAAGTCTTATACAAAATTCTCAGTACAGTGAAAAAAAGGAAATATGCTGTGGAATCTTGAAGATCTATGTTCTGGAAGACTTTAAAGGGTTTTTTAAAGACTTACAAATCTCCCTAGTAGGAGGTAGGGTTTTAAAAGTCTTGGAAAACTCCTTTACATTAGGTGATGGGGAGCCCCTTTAAGCTGCCTCTTCGGGCCGTTCACACGGCTTATTTTGGGACGGATTTCAGTCTGTACTGCGCGCAAATACGACTGAAGTCCGTCCCTGTCATTACGGTAATCCACAGCTCTCATTGAGAACTATGGATTCCGTCTCCTCTCCCCGCTCACGAAATACGGCGAGCAGGGAGAAAGTGACATGCGCAGTATCCCGGCGGGATACGCGCCATGGATAATGAAAGTCTATGGGACCGGCGAGCTGCTGGGGGCCCCCCCCGCCCTCTTACACACACGTGAATAAGCCATATTAACATAGCCTTCCTGTCCTTGCCTGGTGTGAGGATGAATACTGGTAAGACCAAGTTGGTTCTGGCATCACTGCGTTGTAGATTTGGACCCGTAGAAACCTTAAAGAACCATGCTGTACCCAGGGCTGTGGAGTCGGAGTCGGTGGCTATTTTGCAGGAGTCGGAGTCATCATAAAATGGACCGCCCCCCCAAAATATAAAATTAAGTTGGTCCAGTTAGTTCGATGCAAAGAGCAAGGGAATTGGGCCCGGGCCAGTGCTCTCTCCATATCTTCAGCCTCATCACATGAGGAGTGTAATTGATGACAGGAGCAGGCAAAGCGCTGCCCCGGGGGAAAATATTCAGTTTCTAACAGATTTTCAGCAAATTTTCCCTTTTTTCAAAAAAGTAGAAGAGTTAAATTCATCAAAAGACTGTGGTCGAGGCAATTCCTTTATACCCTGCATTTTTAGAGATTTTTCCCTGGGGCACCGCTTTGCCCCAACCCAAGTTAGTGTAGAGGGGCGTTCTCTAGCCGGGAAAATTTGAGATCATATGTGAGGTCATGTATGCAGGATCTGATGGAGGCAATACTATTTCTCAGAACAAATTCAGAGACCCACAAATGTTTCCTGCATGTTTTCCCATATTTACAATTTTTTTTGTGTCCTAAAGTTTTACCCCAAAAATATATTTTACACTGACAAGCAAAATGGTAACAATGTTTTGAACTTGTGACTTTCGGCTCCAATCTCCCATCCACTACAGCTTTGTACATGAGGCCCACTGTAATTTTATATACAGTCATCTTACCCCATATTATACATAAATTTGACTTGCAAGTATTTAGCATCTGCTCAGTTACTGTTTTGTTCCCAAAAATCAAAGTGTTAATTTTTTATTTTGTAGTATTTGGGAAATCCACCTTTTTTGGTTTCACACTGCCTGAATCCTTCTGGGCTCTGGATCAATTCAAGCACATCTTGACCCAAAAAAGATCCCAGGTCTCTTCTAACATTCCCCAAAGTTGGTGCAGACTGGACTTGGGTACAAATACAGCTTTTTCTTCAAATCCACCCAAAGTGTTCAAAAGATCAAACAATTTTTACCCTTTTGCTTGTCAGTGTCTGTTCTACCCAAATAGCTTGATTATTGTATCATAAGGTGATAAAAGGGCCTGAGACCATTTACTACAGTAAAGTTATCACTTAAACATGCGCCGTGTATGAGGGAGACGGGAGTTGGAGGTTTGGGAAATTGAGGAGTCGGGGCTTCGGCTTGCCGACTCCACAGCCTTGGCTGTACCTCTGCATGCACACTTCACCATTCAGTTGAAATCTGACAAAGTTCTGTACCTAGGTTTGCTCCGAGGGAAGAAAATGAAAGGGAACCTGCCGCATTGAACATGATATCAGATGGTGGCCTGCTACAGAGCAGGATGAACTGATTTTGTTTGAAAAGATTCAGTAGAACTTGTATATTATCCATTTAAATCTGTTTATTTTGGGTTAAGGAGTCCAGTGGGAGGTCTCTTCAGTGGTGGACAGCTATATCTGTATGCATACTTATACCAGGGAGGCTGTCGACTACTGATACGCCTGCCCACTGGCAGGGATAAGTAGGGATTAGAACAAATACATTACAAGGTCTGCTGAATGTTTCCCTACAGAACTAAATCTCAGTGCGGTCATCCCATTCTGCTCCATAACATTCCTGCAGATTAGAGAGCATGCACACTGTAACGCGCTCCCTTTAAAGGGGTTGTCTCACTACAAGGATTGCTTTTTATGTTACAGATCTTGCAAATACAAGTCACTTTGCAATATATGTCCATTAGCAGAGTCCTACCTATATTTGAATGGGCTGCATCAGCTCTACTGGTCGCTATAGCTACAGACCTGTTTGCTCTCTCCCGATAGGCTGCCAGCACTGGTTGCTTATGGGGACAGACCCCTGGCTTCTACTGCAGCCTAGTAGAAGTCAGTAAACACGCCCCGGAATTCAAAAATGAAACTGAGAAAACAAGACTGAGGTGAGATGAATTGATGTAGTGAGACAACCCGCTTACTGTCCTGCTATATGGAAGGGGACACTGAATTGCCCACACTACCAGAGAATGGAGTTGTGGGTGTCCAGGCTGACAGTGTTCTGTGTATTCGGTGCTTCTGTCTCTAACGACTGTTGCAATAGATTTATGACCACGTGAGGAGAATGACGGAAATGGAAAAGCCCTACAGATATCCTAAACTAACAAAGCTAATACTTCTGAGCCTCCCTGACTGACTGGTGACCCAGCATAGTAGTTCTGGCACTTGGCCGCTGTAGCCAGTCACTGGCCCCATTCTGTTGACATCATGGCTGTGAAGACAGTACTATGACTCGTGAACATTGAGGCTGCCGATTGGTTACAGCAGTCACACGTCGGCCCGTAGTAAACAAAGAACGAGTGGCTGGGCTATTGGAGAGGTGAGTTTAGTATGTTTCTTATATTATTACATGTAGCTTTTTTTTCCATTGAAGGTTGGATAATCCCTTTTAAGATTTGCCGTAACAGAGCAGAATCTTTTCTGTTTTCCATTGTGTTGATGACAGCCGCCCTTATAGCTGGAAGTGTTTAGTGATGCACATTAGCCATATGATTGCACTGTACTGGATCGCTTTTCTCCTATCCTCCCCGTCACTGATGCCTCCTCTGGGGCAGTCTGGTTAATGCTTTGTTCCTTCCCTTGAGACTGATCATTTTATCTGCAAAAACAATTTACCCAGTTTACGCTTATTGAATTTCCACACGCAGAATAAGCCTTTCACTTTGGAAGCACTTGCAATGTTAACCGCTAAATGGGATTTTAGCTCGCTCTGCGCGCTGGGCAGTCCGGTTTCTGAATGCCAATATCTAGGGCGTGAGGAATGGCTGCTATGTTTACCCGTGTGTGCTCCAAAGGTATTGCTCACCGGGCTGTAGCCTTTACATCAGGCATCCTCAAACTGCAGCCCTCCAGCTGTTGGGAGACTACAGCTCCCATCATGCATTTATATAATCTATAACAGTGGGGATGATGGCAGTTGTAGTTTCCCAACAGCTGGAGGGCAGCAGTTTGAGGCTACCTGCTTTATATTATCCGTTCATGAAATACACAGATCCTTCTTAAATCTCCCACCTCTAAGCAATCGGTCTCTGCATCAAATCCATTGCCCTGTTGTCTGCATGGGTCAGCTTTGTAAAGCAGCTGGAGGGAGATGACATGAAGACGGTGTTGTAGCCCATATTTAGGAGGGCAAAGAGCAGCTCACACACGATTTGTAGCATATGGCTCGTGTGAAGCCAGGAGGTGAAATATGTCTCCCACACACCCTGCTTGTCCGGCTTGCTTTTCAAGCTCTCTTGCTGAGTACCTTCTCAAATTTCTCTCTCTTGCCCTTCTTGCAGCAAATGAACCACCTTGTTTGGCACAGTTAAATTTAGCTGGCCTCTCAAGAGTAACCCACTTCACGAGACTCGCGGATATGTAAGTAATTGCTTTACGAACAATCCGGTTGTCCCAGTGCATAGGTTTCTAAATCTCTACCAGACATCCCGTCTTTCATGGATGGCCACTTATGGGTTAATGATCACCTGGGAGGCTTGACCTTCTACTCCATGTCTTTATATTGCTCAGTTCAGGACACTCTTTGGCAATGGGCCTGGTAGAGCATTTTATTGACTGGTCATTTTGGCTCTTGATTGCACTTTCCCACTATAGACAATTATGGCACATTTATTGTCCATGGCCTCAGTGTCTAGATCAGCAGTGTCAAACTGCGGCCCTACAGCTGTTGGGAAACTACAACTCCCATCATGCATTTGCATTATCTATAACAGTGGGCATGATGGGAGTTGTAGTGTCCCAACAGCTGGAGGGCCGCAGTTTGACACCACTGGTCTAGATGAAGTCAGACTGCTGGGATCCCATAGTCTGAGTGTACAGCACTATGACTGACCAATCACACTTTTTTTTTTTTTTTTAAATGAATGGAGGATGATCCTCCATTTTCACATGCATCAGTTTGTGTGGATGACAATCTGTTCAATTTCATCTGTTTGCCTTGGAGGCAAACACATGGTTTGATTTGCGCCTTATCAGATAAGTAATACAGGTACAGACCTTTCTGTAAGAAATCCGTCTCTGGTTAACATACCCTTGTGCAGATGCATGGCGAGCTAGGGCCCTAGGTTCCACGTTCTCATCATCAAGAGTTTTTGTATCATAAATGTCTATAGTGTGAAAACCACTGCATTAAACATGGGGGGTATTCCCCTCTTAGTCATTTATGGCGTATACACAGGAGCTGCTGGTAGCCCGTATCATCTTAAAGGGAACCTGACCCATTAGACAAGACATCTGATCTGCCATCCTCGTGTTAGAGAGCAGGAAGAGCAGAGCTGATCTATAGTATTGTAGACAGAGATTTAGTAGAAGTTGGATTTTATTCATTTAAAGCCCTGCTTATTCTGAGTTAAGCAGTCCGGTAGGTGGTGTTATCAGTGATTGATAGCCTTCGTTGTATACAGAGCTGTGGAGTCAGTCGGTGCCTATTTTGCAGGAGTCTGAGTCGTCATAAAATGGACCAACTCCAACTCCCAAAATATATAATAAGTTGGTCCAGTTAGTTCGATGCAGTGCAAAGACCAAGAGGAATTGGGTCTGGCCAGTGCTGCTGCTCCCATATCTTCAGCCTCATCACATAAGGAGTGTAATTAAGGACATGGAGCAGGCAAAGCGCTGCCCCAGGGGGAAAAGATTCTTCTCCCATGGCAAACAGATTTCAGCAAAATATTTCACCTGCTTTCAAAGAGGTAGAAGATAAACCATTCATCAAAACTGACTGTGGCTGAGGCAATTCCTTTATACCCTGACATTGTTAGAGACGGTGCCCCTGTGGTCACCGCTTTGCCCCCAACCCAAGTTAGTGTAGAGAGGCTGTTCCCTAGCCTGGAAATAATGAGATCAGATGTGAGGTCATGTATGTAGGATCTGATGGAAGCAATATTATTTTTCAGAACAAATTCAGAGACTCCACAAATGTTCCTGCAGTGTTTTGCATGTTTACAATTTTTTGTGTTCTAAAGTCATGTCCAATAAATATATTTTACACTGACAAGCAAAATGGTAATGATGTTTTGAACTTGTGACTTTCAGGCTTCATATCTCATCACCATCCATTACAGCTTTGTGCATGAGGCTACTTTAATTTTATATACAGTCATCTTACCTATCTTATACATAAATTTGACTTGCAAGTATTTAGCATCTGTTCAGTTCTTCAGATTCTTTCCTGTAACTGCATTGTTACGGTTTTGCTCCTAAAAATCAAAATGTTAATTTTTATATTGTTAGTATTTGGGAAATCCACCTTTGGTTTTCAATACTGCCTGAATCCTTCTGGGCTCTGGATCAGATTCAAGCACATCTTGACCAAAATCTGATCCCAGGTCTCTTCTACACATTCCCAATGTTGGTGCAGACTGGACTTGGATACAAATACAGCTTTTTCTTGAACTCTACACACAAGTGTTCAAAAGATCAAAACATTGTTACCCTTTTGCTTGTTGGTATCTTTTCTACCTAAATAGCTTGATTTATTGTATCATAAGGTGATAAACAGCCTGATGTTACCACTTTACTACAGTACAGTTATCTCTTAAAGGGAATTTGTCATCAAAAATTAATTATTGTTTAACTCACGTTTTTGTCACACATTTTTTAAGAATTTTTGGTTAACTTTTCAGATCACTTTCAATATTTTTTAAGAATTAAGTCCTGCAGTTTTCACTTTGGCCACTAGGCCTTGTTTGCACTGCTTTAACAGCAGTCAGAGAGATGCTTTACAGCAGCTTCATGCCCATAGGAGTCTTAATACGGTTTGTCCCATAGACTTCAATGGGACAGTTTTCTAGTCATGCTGTGTGACCTAGGAAGAATTAACTCTGCAGGGAGGAGGGGGCTGAGAGCTGTGACATCTCCTCTTGTGACTGGTGGATTCTGTGTTATCTCTTCACACGGGTGTCTCCCTTTTAGTTTGACCCTGCTTGTGTTAATAATGAGCAGACAACTGAGAATCTTTATCTATAGGACAGGAAGTGTCAGACTGTTATTAGGCTTAGTGGCCAAAGTGAAAACTGCAGGACTTAAAGGAGTTGTCTCATTACGAGCTTTCAGCCTGTCAGTGTCCCTGGTAAGTTGAACTGAGGGGCGTGTTTGTTGGTTTTGTCTGTTCTGCTCCCTCTCCCCCCTCCCATCAGCACACAGGCAGCTACGTAACTTCTATACAGGGGGGGGGGAGACACAGAGTTCACCCTGTGTGTGCCTGCCTAGGTCTGTTGCAGGAGAGGGCTGATCTATGAGTGTTTAAGTGGTGTTGCTAATTGAGCAGAGGGGATGCATGTGTTCCTATATCCCTGCTTAGTTACAAGGCTCCACATCTCCAGCAACAACAAGGGAAGAGTTACTATACTCAGGATGTGTCCCTAATACAGGAGAACATAAAGTATTCACATGCCTGATCTCTATAGTATTAGTATAGTCACAGTTCCAAAGACATATCATGATTATAGTAACAGACAGGGTCACTGCTGTCACATCTATCTGTGTAGAGAGCAGGAGGAAGCAGGCACACACAGGGTTTAATCCAGGCAGCTCAGACACAGAAGCCAGAGTCTCCCTCCCCCTCCCGTCCCTCCTCACCTCCACTTACAGAAGCATTCTGTGTGGGAGGGGCTCTCTGCTCCGACCTGTCTTGCAAAGTGATGAGTCATTCAGACCTGACAGCCAGTAAGATAAGGATCAACAGGTCTGCTACTATAGAGATTTGAGAAGCTGATGTAGTAATACTAACAGGGCTAGCTCAAAATCAGTAGAACATTTGTAATGAACATATATTGCAAAGCTGCTTGTTTTTTAAAGATCTTTAAATTAAAACCCAATCATTGTAGCGAGACAACCCCTTTAAGAATTCTAAAATATTTAAAGTGATATGGAAAATTAAAAATAAATATAACCAAAAATTCTTAGAAAATGTGTTTAACATAAAAACGTGAGTTAAATAATAAGTCATTTTTGCTGACATATTCCCTTTAAACATGCGTCTGTATGAGGGAGTCGGGGCTTTGGCTTGCTGACTCCACAGCCCTGGTTGTATATCTGTCAATCACTGATAAGACCTCCCACTGGACTCCTTAATCCAGAATAAGCAGGGATTTAAATGAATACAAGTTCTACAATTTTTTTTCCTATATATATCTAAACTATATATCATCTAAGCTCTTCTTGCTCTAGAACACGCTACCTGCATTTTCTCTTTAAGAACAGGTTGGTTTCCCGTCGTCGTTTGTGCCGCTTCTCTGCTGCAGCCATGCATGTGCGGCTGTCTGTGTTCACTTCAATGGCCGTTCACAGCACCCCTCTATTTGTGACAGGGGTGGCTTGCACACGTTCTTAGTCATGACTTCAATCAGATTTTACTAAATGACACGGTTTTTGTTTGCCAGCCCTATAAAACGTGGTGTAGCTTTCACAACAGGCTTGTTGCTATAGAACTGTGCCAATGTGGAAATCGGCAGAGCAGTTATAAATGGCTTGGTCACGTGGCCCTAGGTAAAATAAGTCCTGTCTTCTGGGATCACGTGTTCGCTGCCACGTTCCCCGAGGCAGTTATAGTTGTGCTCGACTTCTCTCTGGACACAGTGATAGATATTCTTTATCTAGTTTCTGCGCACACAGCCATATCCCCCTTAGGACAGAAGCCTTCAACCCGCAGTAGCAGAACTGCAATGCCTAGCATGCCATAGCAAAACCTGTATCCCTCCAGCTGAGGCCATGTGCACGTTTGTGATCCACAATCGGAGTGTATGCTGAGAAAGCTTTTTAACTTTCTGGCATCAGTTTTTTTATTTTCATTATGAATAAAAATGTATGGTTGACAGATAACACCTTATGACATCCTTTTAACTATATATTAAAGCTTTTCCTGGCGCATACATTAAAGGGGTTGTCTCGCTACAAGGATTGCTTTTTATGTTAAAGATCTTAAAAAAAAAAAAAAAAAAAAAAAAAAAAAAAGTAACTTTGCAATATATGTCCATTAACTGTTTCCTACCTATTCCTAGATATTCCCTCTTGTTTGGGCTGCATCAGCTTCTCAGGTCGCTGTAGCTACAGACCTGTTTAATCTCTCCTGATAGGCTACCAGTGCTAGTAACTATAACTCCAGACATGGCTTCTACTGCAGCCTAGTAGAAGCCAGTGGACACGCCTCTGAATTCATAATGAAACCAAGAAAACAGGACTGAGGTGAGATGAATTAATGTAGTGAGACAACCCCTTTAAGCACAAATGTGATGTGGATAGAGCCTAAGATTTAGGCTGCTTTCTAATGGGGTTTGTTGAGCATTTCACACAAGTATTTGTGCCATTAGGTGCAATTCATGAGATCGCAATTAAAGGGGTTTTCTCACTATAGTGATTTAGCTTTCAATATGTATGTAAAGGTAAATGAAGACCATTATCAAATACATTGCTTTATTATTTTGTTTTGTTGAGGAGAGAAGAGATTTTCTCTTTTCTGAGTGCACACAAGTTTCCAACAGTCACTCTCCTCCCTCTTATTTCATTAGCTGGAAGCTGTTGTCCGTTCATCATGATGTCATTCCCTGCTGAGTGTAATCTCTAGGAACAGAGCTTTGTTTAAGATAAGGGCACTTTTCACTCCTTAGAGCTCTGTAGTCTTGTGATCTAAAGGTTTTACATTTCCTGTCCTCATCACTTTCAGTGAGCAGAGCGAGTAGTGTTTTTTGATTTACTCTGCTTTTTACTCAGAAAAATGTCCCAATTTCATATATACTCGGGGTAGCATAATCCACCTGACTGGTTCCTTTTAATAAATTTAACAAAGTACAGTCATGGCCAAAAGTTTTTTGAGTGACACAAATATGATATTTTCACATGATCTGTTGCCCTCTGGTTTTTATGTGTGTTTGTCAGATGTTTTTATCACATACAGAAATACAAGTGCAATCCTATTATGATTAAAAAAAGCTTTTATTGACAGAATGAGTTAATGCAGCAAGTCAATATTTGCAGTGTTGACCCTTCGGCCTCGTTCACACGGCTTATTCTGCCGCGTTTGGGCGCCGTACTGCGCGCCGGATTTGCGCTGCAGTAACGGTGCCAACCGCGGCAGCAATTACGGTAATCCACTGCTCTCATAGAGAACAGTGGAATCCGTCGCTCCTCCCCGCTCGGCGAATCCGCCGTGGAGGGAGAAAGTGACATGCACATTATTTACGGCGCGGACGCGCCGTAAACAATGCATTGTCTATGGGGCCGGGAGCGGCGCTCCGCCCCCGTCCCGCCCCTTATTCACGGCGGATTTGTGAGCTCAATACGGCTCACAAATCCATTGGGAATAAGCCGTGTGAACACGGCCTTCTTCTTCAGGACCTCTGCAATTCTCCCTGGCATGCTCTCAATCAACTTCTGGACCAAATCCTGACTGATAACAGTCCATTCTTGCACAATCAATGCTTGCATTTTGTCACAATTTGTTGGTTTTTGTTTGTCCACCCGTCTCTTGATTGACCACAAGTTCTCAATGGGATTAAGATCTGGGGAGTTTCCAGGCCACGGACCCAAAATCTCTGTTTTGTTCCCTGAGCCATTTAGTTATCACCTTTGCTTTTTGGCAAGGTGCCCATCATGCTGGAAAAGGCATTGTTGATCACCAAACTGCTCTTGGACGGTTTGGGAGAAGTTGCTCCCTTTGGGGGACATTCTGGTACCATTCTTTATTCATGGATGTGTTTTTTAGGCAAGACTGTTTAGAGAGCCGATTCCTTGGCTGAAGAACAACCACACATGAATGGTTTCTGGATGCTTTACAGTTGGCATGAGACAAACTGGTGGTATCGCTCACCTTGTCTTCTCCGAAAAAGCTGTTTTTCCAGATGTTCCAAACATTCGGAAAGGGATTCATCGAGAAAATGACTTTACCCCCGTCCTCAGCAGTCCACTCCCTGTACCTTTGGCAGAATATCAGTCTGTCCTGATGTTTTTTTCTGGGGAGAAGTGGCTTCTTTGCGCCCTCCTTGACACCAGGCCTTGCTCCATGAGTCTCCGCCTCACAGTGCGTTTCAGAGCACTCACACCTGCCTGCTGCCATTCCTGAGCAAGCTCTGCACTGCTGGTAGCCCGATTTCCCAAGCTGAAAACTTTTAAGAGACGGTCCTGGTGCTTGCTGGTCTTTCCTTGGGGCCCTGGGGCCTTTTTGGCAACAATGGAACCTCTCTCCTTTAATTCCTTGATGATGCGATAGGTTGTTGACTGAGGTGCAATCTTTCTAGCTGCGATACTCTTCCCTGTTAGGCCAGTTTTGTGCAGTGCAATGATGACT
Source organism: Phyllomedusa bahiana (assembly GCA_025379985.1). Lineage (NCBI taxonomy): Eukaryota > Metazoa > Chordata > Amphibia > Anura > Hylidae > Phyllomedusa > Phyllomedusa bahiana. The sequence goes on along the minus strand of JAODAL010004832.1, from coordinate 13,517 downwards.
GCACGTGTTTCTTTAAGATAACCATGGTTAAACAGAAGAGAAACCCAAAGATTGCCAAGCACCAGCCTCCTTTTAAAGTGTCCAGTGGTGTGATTCTTACTTAATCATGACAGATTGATCTCCAGCCCTGTCCTCAAACACCCACACCTGTGTTTTAAAGGAGCAATCACTGAAACGATGTTAGCTGGTCCTTTTAAGGCAGGCCTGCAATGAAGTGGGAAAAGTGTTTTGGGGAAAAAGTTCATTTTCTAGGCAATTAATTGCTGTTAAGCTGATCACTCTTTATAACATCTGGAGTATAAGCAAATTGCCATTATAAAACCTGATGCAGTAGACTTTGTAAAAATTAACATTTGTATCATTCTCAACTTTTGGCCATGACTGTACAAACAAATTTTCAAAAATACTAAAGCTTCCCGGACTCCATATTTCGGGATTAGAATTCCCCCTCCAATCAGTATAAGCATTTTTCTAACTATAACTTTAAAATAAGTGCTTGCTTCACTGTACCTGGTCTTCAGGTCGTCTTCATCTTGTCCTGGCCACTACTTTGTTCTAGCAGCAGTGATCAAGCATGCACTTTTAATTGATCGCTGAGAATATGTATTTCCTCCAATTTGTGCGTAGTACAGTCTTTGCATATAGAGAACTGCTCCAGGGCATGCACACAATCCCTGGAGCAGTTCTCTTTTGGATAACACCATTCCCAGTGGAGACTCCTTGATAAGCACACACATTCAGGCTACGACCTCATTGGAGCACTGATTGCTTGGACTGCTAATCAATTAATTAAATTCCCCCTCTGCTCAGATGCCAAAAACATAGGAAGAGACAGATCTTTTCATTATACCTTTTTATGGTCCATACCTGGCTTTGGCTTTCAAATACTGATACAAACCAGAAACAAGAATAGATATACAATTGTCTAAAAAATATGTTTTGAAAAACCTAAAAAAGAAACCAAATACACACAGGACAGTGCAAGGATACCTGACAAAACTGGTGGAACACCTTGGCACTTTCTGAGAAAGGGGAATATCTCCTCTTGGGAGGAGCACCATTCAGGTGTGTGGAGTTTTGAGATTGCCTTTTTGCCCTCCACTAAGCATCTGCGTATCACAAGGCATTATGGGAAAGGAGCTGAGAAGCACTGAGGGGCAAAACCCCAAAACAGCTGTATGCAGATGGGTGATACTGGCTTGGCTAATATCCCTTTTGCTTTCTAAAGACTCAGTTGAGGATTTGTTGCATCCAATAGTGCCTTGTGATTGGCACTTTCTGGTCTGTATCCCTTTACTAGTTTTTTTCCTTACCCTTTTGGGACATTCTATACTTCGTTTGCTAGTGTGTTGATACGCATATGCTATTACTGTACTTGTACTTTGGGGTTGTTTCCTACTATATGCTACCTACTTTTCTAGTTTATTCTGAAGTATTTATATTTTGATATACTCGTTACTGTGGGATATTTTTCCATTTGTTTTTTAATTTTATTTTTTTGTACAATTGGATCTATTTCTGTGTTTAGGTTTGTGTGTATTCTGTACGCTTTTGGTTTTGTATTGTGTGATTGGCCTCTTTATTTGATGGTTTCAGATGCAGAATACAGCTGTATGACTGAGCGTTCAAGCACTTGGCACTATTGTATAGGCCCTTGCTATACCTTTTCAGTCACACTGTGGCTTGCTCAGATTCTGTATGTAACAGGACTGTGGAGTCTGAGTCGGTGCCTATTTTGCAGGAGTCGGAGTCGTCCTAAAATGGACTCTCAAAATATATAAGTTGTTCCAGTTAGTTTGATGCAGTGCAAAGAGCAAGAGGAATTGGGTCCGGCCAGTGCTATTGCTCCCATATCTTCGCCTCATCACATGAGGAGTGTAATTGATGACATGGAGCAGGCAAAGCCTGCCCAGGGAAAAAGATTCTGCTCCCAGGAAAAACAGATTTCAGCAAAATGTTTACCTACTTTCAAAGATGTAGAAGATTAAAACCATTCATCAAAACATGACTGTGGTGAGGCAATTCCTTTATACCCTGACATTGTTAGAGATGTTGCCCCTGTGGTCACCGCTTTGCCCCCCCCCAATTTAAAGTGTAAAGAGGCCGTTCTCTAGCCTGGAAATAATGAGATCCGATGTGAGGTCATGTATGCAGGATCTGATGGAGGCAATACTATTTCTCAAACAAATTCAGAGACCCCAAAAATGTTCCCTGCAGTGTTTTGCATATTTACAATTTTTTTGTGTTCTAAAGTCAATCCAATAAATATATTTTACACTGACAACCAAAATTATAACAATGTTTTGAACTTGTGACTTTCAGGCTTCATATCTCATCACCATCCACTACAGCTTTGTACATGAGGCTACTGTAATTTTATATACATTCATCTTACCTATTTTATACATAAATTTTTGACTTGCAAGTATTTAGCATTGTTTAGTTCTGCAGATTCTTTCCTGTAACTGCATTGTTACTGTTTTGCCCCTAAAATAAAAATTTTAAAATTTGTATTTTGGTTTAGTATTTGGAAATCCATCTTTGGTTTTCAATACTGCCTAGCCTTCTGGGCTCGGGATCAGATTCAAGCACATCTTGCCCAAAATCTGATCCAAGGTCTCTTCTACACATTCCCAATGTTGGTGCAGACGGGATTTGGGGTACAAATACAGCTTTTTCTTCAACTCCCCCCAGAAGTGTTCAAAAGATCAAACCATTGTTACCCTTTTGCTTATCAGTGTCTGTTCTACCTAAATAGCTTGATTATTGTATCATAAGGTGATAAACAGCCTGATGTTACCATTTTACTACAGTAAATTTATTACTTAAATATGCGCCATGTATGAGGGAGTTGGAGGTTTGGGAATTTGAGGAGTCTGAGTCAGGGCTTTGGCTTGCCGACTCCACAGCCCTGGTATGAGGTTTTCTATTTTTCTATGTACAAGATCTGTACTCTGGGTGTTTCAGCATGTACCTTCAGCACATAGGCTCACTTTTGAAGGCCACTTTACAGGTTGGTCAATGGCCTCTACAGTTGGGTAACCTTTGCCAAGTTGCTTTATTTGCCCCAAGTTACAATGCTGGTTTTCATCCACAGTTGGGGGAAAGATCTCTCCTTGGGGAGAGCCACCAATAAATTGGTCGATGTGAGGATTTAGGCCATGTCCCCACGGCACGGGTTTTCGGCAGGATTTTCAGTCGGTTTGCGGTTTTTCAGACCGCCTGAAAAACCGGCCGAAAATGAGCACAATGGTGCTCTATGGAAAACCCGTGCAGCAGTCCCCACTGCACGGGTTTTCCGCCCGACTGTTTTGCCGCCGGCGGTCCGGCCGCAAAAACATTGAAAAATGTTCATTCTTCCGTCCGGCCGGACGAATATGAAACAATTCAATGGGAGGGGGAGGGCTGTTCTCCGCTCATCGCAGAGAAAAGCCGTCCCCGCCGCGGCCGTGGGGACGGCCGCAAAACCGGACAAATACCGGCTGCCCAACCGTCGGTACTTGTCCACTGCCGTGTGAACGGCCCCTTACTTGCCTTTCAGAGCTCACTGACTGTTCTGCATAAAGCACCCACAGTTGGTAAGATCGCATGTAAAATGATGATTGCAGGTGAACTTTATTTATACTGTTCCTCAGAACACTTGACCTTAAGAATGTGGACTTTACGCCACGGTTTCTAATTACGTAAAGGTCTTGCTGCTGGGAGCCCCCTTATCAGCTGCTCGTTGCGAGAATGCCATGACGTTTCTGATTACATACGTCAGTTCAGTTCTAGCTGGATATTTAATCAGCGTGACTGCTTGCAGTGTAGAACACGGTCTACGTTTTTCCCCAGAAAAGGTGGGGATGCCGTCCCCCGAGCTTTTGGAGGGGTTAAGGGAGTCAAGGGGTTTTTTCCCCCCCCCCCCTACAGATACAGAGCTAAATTTCTGTAAATTGATTTCCTAAAAATTAAAAAAGCAATATATGGTTTGCACATCCCAAAAAAAAAAAAAAAAAAAAAAACATTTTTGAAAAAAAAAACAGAGGTGAAAACACTGGTGCAGCTGTAAATTCCCAAATTTTTTATTTTTTTTAAATGTAAAATCGATACAGGGAGAAATATTTAAGAATAAAGCATAATAGCACCATGGTTATCGCTGTAACCGCCGTTTCGGAAATTTTTCCTTAATCGTGGTCACGATTAAGGAAAAATTTTCCCAAAACGGTCGGGTACAGCGATAAACCATGGTGTTTTTATGGTTTATTCTTTAAGTATTTCCCCATGATCTATTTTCATTAAAAGAAAAAAAAAAATTGGAAGTTTTTCCGCCATACGCTAGGCGTTTGGATGCAGTGGCTACTCTTTGTTTTGTTTTGTTTGCTGTCTTTTGGGGGTGAGGACCCCGCCTGCCGTGCTCCCGGGGACTGGACTTTAGCTACAGAGGGGGTGAGCTGGTTTTTGTACTTTACTGGGCGGTAGTATATAACATACAACATAACATACATTTCTAATACATCATAACAGTGGCGTACTATCAAGGAACATAAAAATTTTGAAAAAAGCATTTCTGCTATTAGGAATATGAAAAAATTTTGATGCTCAGTTCACATTTTTTAAAACTGTTTAAACCCCCTCCCAACTTCAAGGGATTTTAAGGGAGGTGGTCCCACACTATTGATACCCCTCATTTGGGTCCCATTTAGACCTCCATAATCCACCTTGAATGGTTTTTAAACAGTGCAGTATAACTTGTAAATGGTTCCCTTTGTTCCCGGATTGTGGGGATTGAATAGGCCCCAAAAGGAGGTATCAATAGGTGAACCCCCTGCCTTGAGATTCCCTTTAAATTCGGAGGTGGCTTAAAAGTTTTTCTTATCCTAGATAGCAGAAATGCTTTTTTTAAAAATCCTTGTCCCCTTATAGTGCTTCAGTTTATAGTGTGCCACTGTTATTGGAATATCTTCCCGAAACTTTACATATGCCCTTTTTTTTCCTCTTAAACCCCAGGGTTTGGGCTTTTAGAGGATTGCATATGCCAAAGTACAGAGATTCATTTAACCTGTTCTTTTCCCACAAACCGTTCTGTTTAAGTAGCCCCGTATTTTTTGATGGATGTTAAAGGGGTAATCCAGTATACAAAACTGGAGTGCTATGGAATCGTTACTAGCTTCCTACATAATGGTGCAGTATTTGCTGGCCCAAAATGTGATATTTTTTTACTTGTTGCCTACAACTATGACCTTTATTTTAACATCTGCCCCATGGTCAAGTATGATCCGTTCCAGCACTAGAGAAGTGAGTTATGTGTCAGATGTAGGTACGTGATTTAGGGTTGGGTTTTTTTCTTTTCTTTTTAATATGTAGTTAGAAACTAATCCATACAAAATTTAGGGGAGGTTGCGACTCAATCCATAAAATGTAATCCTTTATTGTTGCATTAAAATGCCATAAAAACAAACTGTGCAAGCCTACATGTTTCTGATCCCGTCATACGCAGATTTCTAAGCTATGGAGCAGGATTTGAGTAAAACAAAGTCCTGTTTACCGTTCTGACATGAAGGGACCCACAGTTGCTATATATACACATTGATACAGATGAAGCAGTCCATCACCACCTTATTGGGTATGCTTAGCTGCACTTGCACTGTCTTAGGCTATGTTCACACGGTATAATTGCAGTGCGTACAGTACAGCGCTGCAATACACCAGGTGATTGGGAGTTGCGCTTACTCCCGAAGCAAGGAGGGGGGGAGGAGGAGCAGCCAGCTGGCCACATAGACCTGCATTACTCGTGGCATGTAATCGCTGTGAATAATTGACATGTCATTTATCTCCCCGCACATACAATACGATCGTTTTGTACTTGCGGGGGGACGAGGCGTAATCCATAGTTCTCTGAGAGCTATGGATTACCGTAATTGTGGTATGGATCTCGCCGCATATTAGAGCGCAAATAAGCCGTGAAATGCACGCCGAAATTATGCAGTGTGAACATGGCCTAAGGGTACGTCCACACAACCCATCAAAAGGCTCCTCATGATTCAGAAGCCTATACCGCTTCATCCAAGTATTTTGACCAGTTTTTCAATGTGGATTGTAGGTTGGTTTTTTTTCCCCCGCCGAATTTACAGTCAGAAAACGAGTCCCTTTCATCTCTATCGCGCTTTGGACACGAGTTCGACCATAGAAATGTGTGGGACGCGTTTTTTACTCTGAAATATGGTGGATTATTGTAAAGATGGCAGTTTTGACATCCGACCTCAAAATCTGAGTTGTGTGGACTACAACTCGAATTTTCAACTGAGGTCTGTAGGAATGGTTTCAGTGGGTTTTTAAAACCCAAAACCCTCGAAAAAAATTGATTTTGTGAAACGTGCCAACAGTGTTCTTTTTTTACCAAAAATCCTGTCCAATTTTAAAAACCCTATAAATCCGCTTCTTCTACACACCCGCTCTCAGATAGGGAGCAGGAACTGCCTGAGGGTTCCCCCTTTAAAGGGGGTTTTCCCACATGAATGTTGAGTGGGATCCTCAAAAATGGGTATTTAACATTTTCAAATATGTGTTACAAAAAAGTGAAGACTTGAGAGTACAGCATTTCTCAGTCCCCTTAGTTCCCTGAAAGTTGCATTAGCCCTTGCGTGAAACACTTCTTATCTGTGCAGGGAAAAAAATGAGCTTCAAGGGGCGGGGGGAAAAGGCCTCCCCCACTGACATGTCTTGCTGTATAGAAAACCCCCTGTTGTAAGTTATTATTTGATTTTAATTTTTTGAGACGCTCCCTTTTCCTCCCCCCTTTTGTCACCCCTCCCTCTCTCCCCTGCAGCCTTCATGATCAGCTTTAATTTGTTTATATTCTACCCCCTGCTGATAAGGAGAAAAAGGAATCGCGCCTGGAAAAACCCCCCTTTAACCCCTTCCCGACTTTCCCGTATCATACGGAATGTTGGGTAGGGGTTCCCGCAAATTGCCATATGAGTACGTCCGGCAATCTTGGCGCTCAAAAGCGGAGCGCGCAAGATCGGGGCATGAAACCAGCGGTATATTCCCGTGGCATCAGGATCCCCAGGCCGGAGTGAGCCCCTGCTCCCCGCCTTCTGGCGCAGTAACGGCGCTGGGGCCCCAAGGTAACGGTCCCCCTACCAGACACCCCGGCGCTGAATGACAGCATGGGGGTTGTCGGTGACGTCACGATCCCCAAATGCATGTGGGAGCGTGAAGACAGTTGCCATGGAGACCGGAACAGCTAAAAGCTGTATGCTGTTTCCCATTGCATGAAATGATTGCGATCGTTATGCAATTCCCCCCTGGGGGGGAAAGTGTAAAAAGTATGAAAAAGTTAAAAAAAAAGTGAAAAAAAAGTAAAACACAAACAAAAAAAATAAAAAAAAAAACACGTCATCCCCCCTTTTCCCCTTTACAAACCCCAAATCCCCCAAAAAAAGATCAAAAATAAAAAAATACCCATTTTTTGGTATCGCCGGTGCTTTTAGCGACCCACTCTATAAATTGTTTTTAAAATTTAACCCGTCGGTGAACGCCGAAAAAAAAAAAAACCCCAAAAAAAAAGTCACAAATAGCGTTTTTGTTCATCCCGCAGCCTAAAATGGAGTAAAAAGTAATCAAAAACTCTTTCAAATCAAAGTGATGCCAATTAAAACGTTTTTTATCCCGAAAAAAAAAAGTCTTACAAGCTCTTATAGGGAAAAAATTAAAAAATTTCTGGCTATTAGAAGATAGGTGATAAATATTGTTTTACACAATAAAAAACTTTTTTAAAAAAAATTGTGTTTAAAATAAAAAAAAATAAATTGGGTATCCCGAAATCGTCTCAACCCACGAGTAAAACAAATTGTACGGATATGCACGGTGAACGCTATTAAAAATAAAAAAACTGCAGGATTGCAGTTTTTCTTCCCCTACCTTCAAAAACAGTTTTAAAAGCGATTTTTAAAGTTTTGCCCCCCCAAAAATATTACCAATAAAAACGTACTCATGAAAAAAAAAAAGCCCCTATACGCCCCCTAACAAAAAAAATAAAAAAAGTTATGGCTTCAGACTGGGGGGTGATAAAAAAAGTTTTTTTCCTTTAAAATAAATGTGTTTTTATTGTTAAAGCAGTAAAAATTAAACAAATTACAAATGGGGTTTCGCTGAAATGTATAACCCTGCTGAGTAAAACTAGCAGTATTTTACCGCACAGTGCCGTGAAAAAAATAAAAAAAAAAAACACTACAGGGTTTGCTTTTTTTGACAAAAATGCTTCACAAAAACCTTAATAAAAAGTGATAAAAGTCATATGCCCCCGAAAATGGTCCCAAAAAAAACACGTCATCTCGTAAAAAACAACCCCAAAGAGCTCCATATGCAAAAAATTAAAAAAAGTATGGCTTCAGAAAACGCAATTAAAAAAAAGCAACTTTTTATAAAAAATCGCTTTATTGGTAAAAGTAATAAAACAAAAAAAACTATAAAAATTTTTTTATATTGTAAATTTTACCGACCCCCCAAAAGTAAATTATCCCCTCATTTATCCGTATGGCGAAAAAACTGTAAAAATGAAGCCCAAAAAAAAAAATGGCGGAAAATACGTTTCCCCCCTCTATTTCCATGGCCCAATGTGAAAAAAACTACGGAAACCTGTGCGCCAAAATGCAAATACCCTTTGATGAGATCCCCGAGGGGGTTGAATCCAAAATGGAAACAACTTTTTGAAGGTTTCCCTGTTTTAGTATTTGGGGGGTTTGGAGATGCGGGAAAAGGCCCCACCAATATCTGTGGCCAAAAGCCAAAAAGTGCTCCCCCTTGTACCCCAGCCCTGGCCCAAAAAAGCAGTTTACACCCCCCAAAGTAGGGTATTGCCCAATTTGGAAAAAAATTGCGTAACCAATTTTGGGGCTTTTTTTTCAAGTTCCTTGTAAAAAATTAAAATTTTCAGGCTAAAATTGCGATTATTTGGGAAAAAAATATTTTTTTTTTTTTCAGGGAAGCTAAAAAAATTAGTGAAAAAGCCTGTGGGGTAGATTTTCTCATTAAAATCTGGGTTTTTCGTAAGGGGTGTAGTTTCCAAATTTGGGGGCTTTTTAGGGTATTTATTACGTTTTGGAACCTTAGGGTGTCCGCAAAAATGAAAAGACCCTAAAAAAAATTGTAAAGAAAAAGAGGCCCAGAGTCCCGTAGGTGCCCTCCCATTTGGGGTTTTTGGTTGAGAAATAATGCAAGGGCCCCAATGGGATATCTGAAAACGGGGAGAATCTGGGGGGAAACAATTTAATTTGCATTTCCCTATACATTTACCATATTTTTGTAATAAAAGCATAAATATTAAAAAATTTAAAAAAAGTGAAATTTTGAAATTTCCTTTGCTTTTTAAATTTTTGTGAAACCCTAAAGGGTTATAACTTTCAAAAAACTGTTTTGAATATTTAAGGGGTGTGTTTCTTAGATGAGGTCATTTATGGGGGTATCAACATAAAGGGCAATCAAAATCACGTTAGAAATGGACTTTGGGCCCTAAAAAAAATGTATATTGCAAATTTTTTTTTGAAAATTTTAAATTATAAAATTTTTAAGCCCCCCATGTCGTAAAAAAAAAAAAAAAATTTAAAAAAAATGATGCCAAACTACGCAGACATATGGTAGATGCTTTATAAACTTTTTTGGTGGAATAATATCTGTTTACATGCAGAAATTTTTTAAGTTTTAATTTTAAAATTTTTACATTTTTTACCCCTAATTTTTTTTTTTCACAAATAAACAATCATTTTTTTGGGCCAAAAAATTTTTTACCCATCTTATAGACAATGTGTCACGGAAAAAATCTCTGAACCCTGGATAGGTTTAAAGTGTCAAAAAGTTATTCTCACATAAAGTGACACATGACAGATTTCAAAAATAGGGCTCTGTCAGAGAGGCCAAAACTGGCTCCGGCGGTAAGGGGTTAAATAAAGACATGTTTGGCTAGTTTCCCCCTTACACTGTGTGATACTTTTGTCACAGGTAGCAGAGGACTTCTGGACCTAAACCATCCCATATTGCAGCTTCCTGGCCCCCTGTGAGCAGTCTACCCAATATCCCACCGCCATGTGATATAGCAACATTTTTTTCGGTAATGGCCCCTGTATTTGGGTCTGTTTAAGCGTGTGTACTTTCCGGTTTTCCCTGGGCGGTATGTTCATGTGCTCTGCTCGTGTTTGACAAAAGGGTCCCCCCATTTTGGTTGCATTTCATCACCCCTCAGAATTCAAACTGTCGCTCCGTACAAAGGCAGTCGTGCCCGCCACCGGTTCCTATCCAGCTGCATATTTTGGGAGGCATCCAACCTCAAAGTAGTGAAGCAGGACCTGTGGGTCCTTCTAATGCTGGGGCTTGAGGTTGGCCCTGCTTCCCTCACATGGACTTTGTGGCCCTGCTTTCTTCACATGTCACTGATGCTGTTAAATATGAGGAAACCTGATTGTTCAGGTACAGGCTGCCTTTGTACAACAATAAACCAGCAGTGCCATGTCTTCTAGCCGGGGCTCGGAGTAATCTTTCTTAGCATTGTGTCTAGGCACAGTGGAAGCTTTGTAGCTACAAATCTATGCCCCACAACTGCAAGCCATACTTCATGGTGAAGCACGGTGTCAGCGGTACAAACAGGAATTTACGGCCATACATTTCCTTCCACTTTGTACTTTATGGATCCCAGTTTAGCCCCCCTGGATCTCTCAAATTGTTATGTATTGTCCTGTGATGTGGGAACAGGTTATGTTAATGTGTTGTACAAGCTATCTGTTTCTCTGTCTACCTAAGGCTGGATATGCAGAGCCTTTAGGCTATATTCACCCGGTGTAATTGCGGGACGTATTTCGTCCTACAATTACGGCGTGTGCTTGGGGGCAGCCCGCCGGCCCCATGGACATTCATTATTTTCGGCGCGTATACGCAGTGAATAATTGACATGTCACTTCTCTCCCCACTCGCCTTATTGTCTGAGCAGGGAGAGGAGACGTAATCCATAGTTCTCTGAGAACTGTGGATTACCGTAATGCCTGGGACGTATTTCGCCCCGTATTTAGCACATTACGGCGGGAATTACGGGCCGAGATGCGTCCCAATAATTGCCGTGTGAACATAGCCGTAAGGTAGTAGCACCCATAGTCCTCAGTTACATATTAATATTCTGTACTGCACCATATTCTACCATCCACAATACAACATATCCTGAAACATATTTTCAATATGGCTCTGAAAAATTTCCATTTGTGTCAAATCTGAAACGTTTGGACTTTGGAGGGTCAATAAACTGCTGTGGGTGCCCTAGTTCCGATCTTCACACATGGATCCTGAAAGGGTTAGTGCAGCAAATTAAAAAAACGAAAAGTCTTCAATGGGCCAGGATGAGTAAAGAAAAAAAACATTTAAAAATTTTACTTGCCTACAGGCTACAGTTCTCCAGCATTGGGTTCTCATCACAAAACATAGTAGAGGTTCAAATTTATTTTTCTTTTTTTTAGTTCACTGAAAAAAAATTTAGTTTTATCCGACCGGTATTTGCTCTGTTTTGGGGCCATGCACACGCCCGCAGGGGGACGCTTTTCTCTGCAGTTTGCAGAGAAAAACCTTCTCCCTTCACGTTGACAGGTTCATGTTCCCCCCTTTTTTTTTCCCCCCTTTTCCCCCCCCCCCCCCCCCTTTTTCTCCCAGGTACCCGATTTTTTTTTTTTTTTTTAAAGAGCCACAGGAATGTCCACTGCTAATTCTGGGTGCACACACGCTGATGGCAAGGCATCAGTACCACCAATATTTTGGCATACTACTTGTGGTCGGGTAGGTCTTCACAAAAGCAGGTTATTGGAGTGCCCAGAGTAAACCATCAAATCTGCATTGGACATGGTCATGAACATCACTGTGCTTAGGTGTTTTAGAGTCTAGCATTGTGCTATAAAAAGGCATGCCCCAATGTGGATGTCATTTGATCCCTGCATTGGACTGTCTTAACCCCTTAACCATGGGGTTGCTAGACTATTGATAAATGACAGATGCACAGGCTGTTGGTGGACTCATTGGGCCAAATGTAAGAAAAAATGTCTTTCTTTCCCCGCCCCTATCTGTTTCCTTACCCCGTGTCAGTCAGCACTGGTTGCCCCTAGTACAGAATAAAATAAGCTCATCACTCTCGCCCCAAAAATCTCCATGCGTGCACCCCCCCACATCTCCCTCATTTGTCTACCACTCTTGCCCCGGTTGCTCTGCTGTATCTTAGACTACATGCCTCGTCTCCGAACTCCATGCCCCTCGCCAAGATTTCACTATGCTGACCATTCTCTGGAAAAAAGTATGCGGGCAATCAGGCACACTCACAACCTTGCAGTCTTACAGTTAGGTTATGTTCACACGGCGTATAGCGCCACAATATGACGTGTTTTGGATTCTTGTAACACGGACAGCCAGCTCCCAGTCACTTACACTCTCCCTGGTGAGGAAGTGACATGTCAACTGGTTTCCTTGTGGCGTATTATATGCTGGGGAAAACGTCGGATATTCATAGTTTAATGAGAGTGTGAAAAAACCGTAATTGCGGGCATTGTGGGGTATTGAGGCAATTTCCCCCTCCCCTTAGGCTGTGTTAACGCGGGGTGATTGCGGCACGTACAGTGCGGCTGCAATTATGCCCCGGGGGGGTTTTTGGGGTCGTGTGATCGGGGAGTCCCGGCCCCTTTTCCCTGCTTTCGCAGCGCGTATTGCAGCAAGTAATTGAATGTCCTTATCTCCCCCCCGCATACAAAATTATACCTATTGTACGACGGGGAGAGGGGGTAATCCATTGTTTCTGGAACTGTGGATTACTTAATTTCTGTGGCATCTCCCCCCATTAAGCGCAAAAACGGGGTGCCGAAAGCGTGCTGAAATTTGCCGTGTGAAATACCCTTAGGCCCTGTTCACAAGGGTTATTCACGGCGGATTTGTGCGCCGTATTGAGCGCACAAATCGCCTTTAAAACGGGGCGGGGGGGGGGGGCCCGGGCCGGGGGGGCGCCCCTCCCGGCCCCATAAAATGCATTGTTTACGGCGCGGCCGGCCCCCTAAATAATGTGCATGTCACTTTCTCCCCCCCCCGGGGGATTTGCCGGGGGCGGGGGGAGCGCGGATTCCATTTTCAATGAGAGCGTGGATTACGTAATAATTTCCGACGGAGGCGCCCTATTGAAGGCCAAATCCGGGCGGAATACGGCGCCAATCCGCGGGGAAATAAGCCGTGTGAACGAGGCCTAAGACTGTTTTTTGTGTGGCCCACTTGTTTGCTCTTCAACCTGGCGCTAAAGCCAGCTATAGGCTTAACAATAAATTATATCTTTTGAAGTTCATACCGATTCCCCATAGAAAACAATGTCGTTGTTCACATATAGCTGATTTTTTTTTTTTTTTTTTATATATATATTTTTTTTTTGGCCTAGATTTTTTCAGCCCTAAAAAAAACCCAAAAAAATGACATGTCAATTCTTTAGGGGGATTCCGTGCTGAAAATGGGGACAGGAAAAAAAGGAAGAGGCC